>MU771099.1:77624-154562 GCA_026770625.1 Nicotiana glauca | reverse complement strand
ATTCATTTTCTTACATTATATAACAATCTTTAGAACTACCTAACACAATCAACTTCAACACAATTGCAATTAAAATCAGCACACACAATCTTCTCCAATTTCTTTAGTTTTTATTTTCCTTCAACAATGCATCAAATACCCTCTTCTTCTTCAGCAGCCCCAAAATCACCATTTTCAAGTGCTCTGGAGTTGGAGGGTCAAACCACATAAAGAAATTACATGCCGATCAACTGTCCCTCTGAAAAATTGAAGAGAAAAATTTATTACGGAATATAAAATCGATTAGAAAAGTACAATTGATATTTACCTCATAAAATGGACATCCGTAAAATCGACGACCCGGATTATCAATACTCCATGACTGTATCACCACAGCTTCTTCACCACAACAGCAAAATTTTCTAAGATTATGCATTTTCCCAAACCTTAAAATTGAACCCTAGAAATTTAACCCTTATGTCAAAAAAGAGAAGGAAGAAATAGAAGAAGATTGTAATATTGGATTCGAGCTTCAAGAAGAGGAATACACTTTGGCTTCAAGAAGATAATTTTTTTTTCAATTTAGAGCTTTCAAGGAGGAAGAAGAAGATGAAAATCGGGTCCTAGTATAGATAGAAATGGGTTAAGGACCTTTTAATCTTTTAAAAAGGGTCGTAGGAACGTATTTTTGACCGTTTATTAAAGGCAGAAATTTTCTTTAAATACTGTCCACGCGCTTGGTCCAATTTGTATTACACACGCTTAGACCTGTTAAAAGAAGGTGTGTACTAGGCACACTTGAGAAAGGTTGCGTGTGTAAGGTTATTATGGTCCACAGAAAGTGTGTAAGCAGGATTTGGGCCATAGGTCGGGTGGCAGCTTATGCAATTTCCCTTTATATTACATGAACAATAGAGATATGGACTATATAATTAGGACTATTTTAAATTGATTTGGACTGTTTTGAGACTACTAGTTTGTATTAGACTGTTAATTAGCCTACGGTAATTGTGTTTAGAGATTAGGTTAATTGTTGGTATTGGCAACGACATACATATAGAAGCTGATTGTAAGTTTTCACTTGTAGTTAATAGTTCAACATTCGAAAGGCATGATTGTAAAATTAGATTTTGGACTTGGATTGCTTGTTCATAATTGTGGAAGTTGTTTCAATAAAGTTTGTACTTAAATGTGTTGTGTTTGCTGGCCTTTCGTTTGAAACTCAAATAGGATAAGTAAAGGTCAGTTCATGTATGAAAATTGTTCAATTTCCCCTTTGTTTTGGCATATCATTCAAGCAAACAAAAATCAGGTCTCAAGCATAATATGGATTTAACAGATGATCTATTAGTTCTGTATGTTAATGAATATGTTCCTAGTGTTTGGTTGGACCAGACGCTGACTAGTAGCCGTATGTATTAAATCATCATTCAGTTAACACTAAGAATTCCACTAATAATCAGATAGGAGCTGGGCCTTTATCTATGTTATTTGGGCCAAGACTGGGCCGACGTTTAGCCTAGCTTCTCAATGGGAAAGCCCAACTTATGTCTGATCAGAATGAACTTTACTGAAGCCCAATTGTCGGGCAGCTTCATGTTACAGGGATTGGGCCAAGTTTTGAGGCCCAACATGCTGAATGTCCATTTTACTTGTTTAAATTTGGGACTTAAGACTTGAACCCCTTTGAATACTCCTAGTAATTGACTCGCACAACTAATGAATTAGGCCTTGTTAGAGACAAATTAAATAGAAAATTATAGTTTGCTTTAGGCTGGCCTTTAAATATTAAAATGAGGTGAGCCCCGCCAAACATAGTGCATAAATTGCGGGGCCCTCTTTAAATATTCATTTTAAAATCCTTAGAATTCGGAACGTGCCATTTAGCGAATTTTATGGCCTCCCACAAAGTTAATAATACGCTAGTTGCTTTAGGCCCGTTATGTAAATAGTATTACTTTCCTAAACTCGGGTGCACATTTATGTGACCCAAATCCAAATCTCAACAAAGTCAGAATGTGTCAAAAACCGCGGGTGCATTTATGTGACGTGGTTCGAGACGCATTTTCACGACGTTGCAATTCTCTTTAAAAATAATAATAAAAGCGGTTTAAAGTTAAAAAGCACATAAGTTAAAACATGTATTAAAATCAGACTTTTAGCCAATTATAATAATTTAAGCGACCATGCTAGAACCACGGGATCTGGGGATGCCTAACACCTTCCCTCGGGTCAACAGAATTCCTTATTCAGAATCTCTGGTTCGCAGACTCCAACTGGGAAGTTGAAATTTTCCTCGATTTGGGATTCAAGTTAAACTGGTGACTTGGGACACCAAAAGCCCATCCTATCCCAAGTGGCAACTCTAAAAATAATAAATAATCCCATTTCGAATAATATCACTTTAAATGGAAAAACTCCCTTATACATTTATCCTTTGGGGTAGTGTAGTAAGAAAAAGGAGGTGTGACAACCGTGACAATACCTGTGATGATAGAATCAGAGGCAACAACCTTTGTACGGTAGGTGGGGTAGCTAATGGGGCTGTAACCATAGCCTGAGAACTCTGCGGGGCATGCTGTGGCTGAGAAGTCTATAGAGGTGCACTCCTCCCAAGTCTAGGGCAATACCTCACCACATGGCATATGCCACCACACTCAAAGCAAACTCACGACCGACGTGGGGGTGGAAACTGTGCAGTACGGGTACTTCGAGACCCCTGAACACCTGAGACCCTGTGTAAAATCTGAGATGCAAGCTGAGCTGGCTGGCCCAAAAAACCTCTACCATGCCGTAGTCTTCCTCCAAAATACGGGCCAGTGGGTCTCCCCATTCTACGAGGTCTACTCACTCCTCTATACTCTCCCTCCTGACCTAATTGGTCCTCTCTCTCTTGGACCCACCTGTCCCCTACTCGGCGAAAGGTCCTCACCACTCGCTGAACTGGGACCACAGGCTGTGTCGCCATGACACCTGGAACCTGACCAATGGAAAATCGCTGCTCTGGAGTGGGGGTGGCGGGAGTCTGGGTCCCTCCCCCGATCTATGAAGTAGTAGGTACAACCTGAATCAATGCCGCCTGAATTAATGTACCAGACATGCTCAAGAACTGTGCCAAGGTCTCCTGAAGGGCTGGAGTTGTAGTAGTTGTAGGCGTGTCAGGTGCCTGAACTCCGGCTGGATTTGCTGATGGTACCTCGGCGGCAGCTTGCGCAGGTGCTCTCGCTGCACCACGGGCGTGTCCTCGGCCACTACCACGTCCCTGGCCTCTGACTGCTACAGTAGGCGGCGCGATTGCCTGATCATCTCGAGTAGCACGTGTCCTCACCATCTATCAGAAAATAGAAGGAAGAAGTTTAGAATTGTGAATGTCAAAAATCTCGTACGACAGGGAAGTCAAATGAAGTGGAATTTTCCTAACACTTACATAGCCTCTCGCAGATAAGTATAGACGTCTCCGTACTGATCAGCGAGACTCTAATAAATCGGCCTGTGTTCTGTGACTCCTATGAACCTAGAGCTCTGATACCAACTTGTCATGACCCCAGTTCACCCTCTATGAATATGTCGTGATGGCACCTAGTTCCTACGACAAGGTAAGCCTAATAATGCGGAAACTAATGTAACTTGCGGAATCACATAGTTAAACTAAGCAAATCTAGAAGGAAACGATGTATATAAGTGCCACTTGGCATATACAACTCAAAACAAAATGCGGAAGTCTACAATCTCATCCCAAAACCCGGAAACTCACGGGAACCATAGGCTAATAGAAACGTAAAACACTGCTCTAACTCCAAAATGTCTAAACAACTGAAAGAAAAGATAAACTAACTACTAAAGCTCGAATAGAGTTGAGACTCCTGGTCTGCGGACGCCGCAGATATACCTCGAAGTCTCCGGTAGATCTCTCCGCGTCGATGATAGTACGCCTGAGTGGAGGTACCTGGATCTGCACATGAAAAACATGCGCAGAAGGGGCATGCGTACACCATAGCGGTACTCAGAAAGTGCCAAGCCTAACCTCGGTTGGGTAGTGACGAGGAAGGTCAGGGCCCTACTGAGATCAAACAACATAATATAAATTAACAATACTAAAATTAACATTAATAATGAGTACAACAGTGACGATAGATAGATTAAACAAGGCAATAACAACTACATGAAGAACAGATTAAACATGAATATGTACAACTCAATACCAATGATAACAATGAGGATCTCCCAGGATACCGTCATGTAGTCATTTTTTCAATTGTCCAATGGATCTCCCGGGATACCATCCCGTAGTCCATCATATGTGTAAATCCGAAGGATATCCCAAATGACATCAAAATTCTTCAAGGTCCGTGGGAGTCCAGATACAAAATCCTTGGTGATGCGCTCACGTTTCCACTCCGGAATCTCTATCTGCTGAAGCAACCCGCCCGGGCGCTGGTGCTCATACTTCACCTGCTGGCAGTTGAGGCATCTAGACACATAACCAACTATATCTTTCTTCATCCGACTCCACCAATAGTACTGCCTCAAGTCCTTATACATCTTCACGGCACCCGGATGTATGGAATACCGCAAACTATGGGCCTGTGCTAGAATCAACTCTAGAAGACCATCAACATTGGGCACAAAAATCCGGCCCTGCATCCTCAATACCCTGTCATCTCCAATGGTCACATTCCTGTCATCTCCACGCTGAACCTTGTCCTTAAGGACAAGCAAATGAGTGTCTTCATACTACTACTCCCTGATACTATCAAATAAGGAAGACCGGGAAACCACACAAGCTAGAACCCGACTGGGTTCCGAAAGATCCAATATCACAAACTGTCTGGCTAAGGCCTGGACATCCATCGCCATAGGCCTCTCTGAAGCTGGTAGATATGCCAAACTCCCCAAACTCTCCGCCCGGAGACTCAAGGCATCCGCCACCACATTGGCCTTGCCCGGGTGACACAGGATAGTGATATCATAATCTTTCAGCAACTCTAACCACCTCCTCTGACGCATATTTAGATCCCTTTGCTTGAGTAAGTCCTGCAAACTCTGATGATCAGTATAGATTTCACAAGGCACACCGTACAAATAATGACACCAGATCTTCAAGGCATGAACAATAGCTTCTAGCTCAAGGTCGTGGACAGGGTAATTCTTTTCATGTATCTTCAATTGTATGGACGCGTAGGTAATCACCCTACCGTCCTGCATCAACACCGCTCCAAGGCCAACTCTCGAGGCATCACAATAGACAGTATAAGACCCCGAACCAGCAGGGAACATCAAAATTAAGACTGTGGTCAAAGCTGTCTTGAGCTTCTAAAAGCTCGCCTCACACTTCTTTGTCCACTAAAATAGGGCGCTCCTCTTGGTCAATCTAGTCATAGGGCTGCAATCGATGAAAATCCCTCCACGAAGCAACGGTAGTAGACCGCCAAACCAAGGAAACCGCGAATCTCTGTAGCTGAGGACGGCCTGAGCCAACTTTGCACAGCCTCTATCTTCCTCGGATCCACCCGAATACCCTCACTCAAAATTACGTGGCCTAAGAGTGCCACAGAACTCAGCCAAAACCCACATTTTGAGAATTTTGCATATAACTTCTTCTCCGTCAAGGTCTGAGCACGGTCCTCAGGTGCTGCTCATGATCTTCCCGACTCTGGGAATACACCAGAATATCATCAATAAAAATAATAACGAACGAGTCAAGATATGGTCTAAACACACTGTGCATCAAATGCATGAAAGCTGTTGGTCCATTGGTCATCCCAAATGACATAACAAGGAACTCGTAATGACCATACCGAGTCCTGAAGGCAGTCTTCGGGATATCCTGCTCCCGAATCTTCAACTGATGGTAACCTGAGCACAAGTCAATCTTAGAAAACACCTGTGCGTCCTGAAGCTGATCAAACAGATCATCAATATGAGGCAAGAGATAATGGTTCTTCACTGTAAACTTGTTCAGTTGGCGATACTCAATACACACACGCATAGAACCATCCTTCTTCTTCACAAACAAAATAGGAGAACCTTACGATGAAACACTGGGTCGAATAAAACCCTTACCAAGCAATTCCTGCAACTGATCCTTCAACTCCTTCAACTCAGGAGGAGCCATACGATACGGAGGAATGGAAATGGGCCGAGTGCCCGGTAACAGATCAATGCCAAAATCAATGTCTCTATTGGGTGGCATGCCCGAAAGATTAGCTGGAAACACATCGGGATAATCCCGTACGACTGGAACTAAATCAATAGAAGGAGTGTCAACACTGACATCTCTCACATAAGCTAAATATGCGGCAAACCCATTCTTAATCATACGTTGAGATTTAAGAAAAGAGATAACTCTACTGGGAGTGTGATCTAAAGTACCACTCCACTCAATATGCAGAATACCTGGCATAGCCAGCGTCACGATCTTGGCGTGACCATCAAGAATAGCAAAATGGGGCAACAACCAGTCCATGCCCATGATAATATCAAAATCAACCATACCGAGTAACAATAAGTCTGCTATGGTCTCAAAACCACAAATAGTGACCAAGAACGATCGATAAATGTGGTCCACAATAAGAGAATTCTCCCACAAGAGTAGAAACATACACAGAGAAACTCAAGGAAATTCCGAGGTACACCCAAATGCAGAGCAAAATAAGAATACACATAAGAATAAGTAGAGCCTAAATCGAATAGAACCAATACACTTCTATAACAAACCATGAAAATACCTGTGATGATAGTATCAGAGGCAACAGCCTCGGTACGGGCAGGTGGGGTAGCTACTGGGGCTGTAACCATAGCCTGAGAACTCTACGGGGCACGCTGTGGCTGAGAAATATGTGGAGGTGCAGTCCTCCCAAGTCTAGGGCAATACCTCACCACATGGCGTATGTCACCACACTCAAAGCAACCTCGCGGCCGACGTGGGGGTGGAAACTATGTAGTACGGGTGCTCCGAGACACCTGAACACCTGAGACCCTATGTAAAATCTGAGATGCAAGCTGAGCTGGCCCACAAAACCTCTAACATGCCATACTCTTTCTCCAAAATATGGGCAAGTGGGTCTCTCCAATCTACGAGGTCTACTCACTCCTCTATACTCTCCCTCCTGACCTGGTCGGTCCTCTCTCTCATGGACCCACCTGTCCCCTACTCGGCGAAAGGTCCTCACCACTCGCTGAACTGGGAACATAGGCTGTATTGCCATGACACCTAGAACCTAACCAATGGAAACTCACTTCTCTGGAGTGGGGGTGGCGGCAGTCTGGTCCCTCCCCCGATCTATGAAGTAGTCGGTACAAGCTAAATCAATCCCGCCTGAATCAATGTACCAAACATGCTCAGGAACTGTGCCAAGGTATCCTGAAGGGCTAGAGTAGTAGTAGCTGTAGGCGTGTTAGGTGCCTGAACTCTGGCTGGATCTACTTGTGTTACCTCGGCGGCAGCTTGCACAGGTGCTCTCGCTGCATCACGGGCGCGTCCTCGGCCTCTACCCCATCCCTGGCCTCTAACGGCTATAGTAGGGGGTGCGGTTGCCTGATCATCTCGAGTAGTACGTGTCCTCTCCATCTATGAGAGAATATGAGGAAGAATTTTAGAATTGTGAATGTCAAAAATCTCGCACGACAGAGAAGTCAAATGAAGTGGAATTTTCCTAACAGTTACATAGCCTCTCGTAGATAAGTACAGACGTCTCCGTACCGATCAGCAAGACTCTAATAAACCGTCCTGTATTCCGTGACTCCTATGAACCTAGAGCTTTGATACCAACTTGTCATGGCCACAGTTCACCCTCCATGAACATGTCGTGATGGCACCTAGTTCCTACGACAAGGTAAGCCTAACAATGCTGAAATTAATGTAACTTGCGGAATTACTTAATTAAACTTAGCAAATCTAGAAGGAAACAATGTATATAAGTGCCACTTGGCATATATAACTCAAAACAGAATGCGTAAGTCTACAATATCATCCCAAAACCCGGAAACTCCTGGGAACCACAGGCTAATAGAAACGTAAAACACTGCTCTAACTCGAGAATGTCTAAACAACTGAAAGAAAAGATAAACTAACTACTAAAGCTGGAATAGAGTAGAGACTATTGGTCTGCGGACGGGGCAGATATACCTCGAAGTCTCTGCTAGATCTCTCCGCGTCGATGATAGTACACCTGAGTGGAGGTACCTAGATCTGCACATGAAAAACATGTGCAAAAGGGGCATGAGTACACCACAACAGTACTCAGTAAGTACCAAGCCTAACCTCGGTTTGGTAGTGACGAGGAAGGTTTGGGCCCTACTGAGATCAAACTACATAATATGAATTAACAATATGAAAACTGGCAGTAATAATGAGTACATCAGTGAGGATATACAGATTAAACAAGGCAATAACAACAAGACAAAGAACAGAATAAACACGGAAAATGTACAACTCAATACCAATGATAACAATGAGGATCTCCTAGGATACTGTCCTGTAGTTCTTTTTTCGACTGTCCAGTGGATCTCCCGGGATACCGTCCCGTAGTCCATCATATATGTAAATCAACTAAAGCAACTTAAGCAATTAGGCAAGTTAAATCAACTAAACATGCTTTCCTAATCTAGCACATGTTATAATTGCAAGTAGAATAAAGCAAATATGAAAGAAACTCAATCTCAATATCTTAAGTAAAAACCGGATTTTCAACTATTGGCTCAAGTACGCACTCGTCACCTCGCGTACAAGGCACTCAAAATACCAAATAACAAATCCTAAGGGGAAAGGTCCCCCACACAAGGTTAGACAAGCCACTTACCTCGAACAAGTGCAAGTCAACCCGATATCACGCTTTTGCCACGAGTATCCGACTCCAAATGGCCCGAATATATTCATTTAAATTTCATATTGTAAATAATACTTCAAGTGATTGATTCTACAATTAAATTCTAAGCTAATATGCGAAATTATGTAAAATGACCAAAATGCCCCTCGGGCCCACGTCTCGGAATTGGGTAAAATTTATATTTCTAGAAACCTCGCACCCTCACGAGTCTAACCATACCAAAATTATCCAAGTCCCATAATATTTCGACCCTCAAATCATCAATTCTATTCGAGAGGGTTTTCTAAAATTTTCCAATTAAATTCACGGATTTAATGCCAAAACCTGTAATAGATTCGAGTAATCTAATCAAAATTAAGTTAAGAACACTTACCCCGTTGTTCTCTCTGAAAATCTCCCAAAAATTGGCTCTCTCTAAGCTCCAAATCGTCAAAAATGGAAAAATGGGACGAGTCCCATTTTCAGAACTTAATATTCAGTCCAGGTTTTTTTCCTTCTTCGCGAACGCGTGGCTCTCTCGCGAACACGAAAAACAAAATGTTCAAGTTCAAAAATTACTCTTCGAGAATGCGATGCCCTATCGCGAACACGAAGAACAAAATGTTCAAGTCCATAATTTACTCTTCGCGAACGCGATGCCCTCTTGTGAACGCGAAGAACAAAGTTTCCCAAAATTATCTTCCAAATACTTCTCGCACAGCCTCTAGTATAATGGCCATAACTTTTGCTGTAGATGTCCAAATGAGTCTTATAATATGTTTCTGGAAACTATATTCAAAGAGATACAAATTTACTTTTTGAAGCATCTCAAAATGTATTATAGATTGAGAGATATGATCCTCCGAAGTAAGACTTGCGCGACAGAATTTCTTCTTCTTCGCGAATGCGAAGAACTAAATCCCAGAAGCCAAATCCTTCTTCGTGAACGCGAGAGGACCCTCGTGGACGCAAAGAAAAACACAAGATACCAGATACCAGCTATTGCAAAACACCCCGAAATGATCCGTTAACCATCCAAAACTCACCCGAGGCCCCCGGGACCTCAACCAAACATGCCAACCAATCCTAAATTATCATTCAAACTTGTTCCAAGCTTCGGGACGCTACAAACAACATCAAAACACCTAGTTTTCATCGAATTCAAGCCTAAGAATTTCAAGAACTCTAAAAAACCCATTTTCGATCAAAAAGTCTATCAAACCTCATCCGAATGACATAAAATTTTGCACACACATCCCAATTGACATAACATAGCTACAGAAACTTCTGAAATTTCTTTCCAACCCTCGGATCAAAATCTCACTATCGAACCGGAAAGTTTAAAACTTTAACTTTTGACATTTCAAGCCTAAATGAGCTACGGACTACCAAAATACATTTCGAACATGCTCCCAACCCCGAAATCACCTAACGGAGCTAATGGAACTATCAGATTTCCATTCCGAGGTAGTATTCATGCTGTTCCAACTACGGACCACTTTTCAACACTTAAGCTCTCATTTAGGGACTAAGTATCCCAAAACTCTCCGAAACTCAACACCGAACATCCCGTCAAACCAAAATAGCAAAATTAAACTTAGGGGAAGCAGTTAATAGGGGATTAGGCCATTAATTCTTAAGACGACCGACCGGGTCGTCACAGACACTGGTCGTAGAGTTTTGCTTTCAATGAAGAAGTGCTGAGGTGTAACGATCTGACCGATCTTTTTGAGCTCTAGCACGTCGTTCAACAGTTTGAGACCATGAGCAGCTTCCCTTCAGGTAGTATGACTGGTATGGGTGGTTGGAATTGAATTTCGGGAAATTTGGAGTTGATTTGGAGAAAGCATTCTTATTTCGGAAGCTTTAAGTTGAAAGAATTGACTAAGATTGAATTTTTGAGTAAATGACCTCGGAATCAGAATTTGAAGGTTCCAGAAGGTTCATATGATGATTCCAGACTTGGAAATATGTCTGGATAGGATTTTGGAAGACCCGGGAATATTTCAGCACCTATTGTGGAAGTTGGCATTTGTAAGCGGTAAAAATCAGGAGACTTGATTTTTGCTATAAAGACAATTTTGGAAGCCTTCCCCGAGACCCCGAGGGTGAAGATCACGATTTAATTCCCGACCTGATGCTCATAAAGGTTCAAGTCGAAGGAAGCAAGGCCCGAGGTCAGGGTAAGGTAAGAGGTCTCCGAAGCACATGGCTACACTTGACAGGGCCGGTCTATCCCTACTGAGATGACGTTCGATAGGCCGTCCTATCTTTCTACTCTTGTAAATAATATAGACGTACTTTACCGAGTCCCCTCGCCTATATAAGGGGGACTCACCCCACATTGTAAGAGGAGGATGTTGCTCCACTTCTCCAATAAGAAATAATATCTCTATCTATCTCTTTCTTCTAAGTTATCTGTGTTATTCGACCCCGAGGTCGCTCTAGCATTTTATTGTTCTTCATTTGTTCTTTATCATTTAGCTCAAGATTGATGGTACAAAGCCTTGTGTGTATATGTATGTATATACATATATATACACACACACACACATATACTTACCTGTTATCCCTTTCCCGACTACCCTCGATAGGCCCGAGGTAGGCTCGAGGCCTGGCCCTAAGGCATCTACTGGCTTGCTCTAAGCCCGGGAACGTCCCCTTACTGGTTCGATTATCGTTTTTAGCTGACTTGATCTTTACTGTTTTACTCCATGCATGCTTAGCACTAATTACCCTTACAAACTAGCTCGGGAATAGGTCACGTATTTTTAGAATCCCATTTATAAATTTAATTTTTGTGACTATTTTTACGGTAAACAGTTTGGCACCCACCGTGGGGCTAAAAATGATAGTGATTATTTTATTGCTAGATTCGTCACTCAAACACACGATACCTCTCGCACTTTTTCTTGCTCAGGACCTTTCAATTTCAGGTTAATGATTAGCTCGATAAGGGAAAACGAGGATGATAACCCCAAAAATCGTAAGGAAAACAATATTGCCATCCTAACGGCTAGCATGACACCGCAGGACACCGATAATGCATCTAGATCGGTTCGAGCGGACATGGATTCGTACGATGTTTAGTGGGGTAATGAAGTCTTGCAGTCCAATGGCGGCACGTAACACGCTAACCAACAGGAAACCCAAAAAATCCCAGCCCCAGTAGAACGGGAAGTTGATCTTCGTGTTATTTTTGAAATGTTGTAGGAACAACGTTTGGCTATCTCTCAGCTACAGAGCCACCCGGAGACTCTTGGCGCGATAAGAACCAAAATATATACTTGCTTCGAGCCAGTATCCAAGGTATCGGGCAACGACGAACCAACGACCTATCCCGTAACAGTAAGGATGCTGGAGGAAGTTATCGAAAAGATCGACTCACGCTCGTGGAGACTCCTACAATAGCCGTCTCCCGGAGATACGATCCCGTGACTCATTTCGTGGAAGTCAGAAACAATGAAATTCCCTGGGAATGAAAGAACCCCAAGTCCTCACTGGTACATCTCCACTCACGCACGCCCATTTAGGAACGACGACCCCCAAAATGGAGCACTCGGGCCCGTCCCGATGAAGGGATTGAAGAAATTCCCCCAGGAGAAACTACGATGCGACACCATTATTCCACATCTAATCTCGGGGACCCACTCGCCATACTAGCATGACCCATGGAAGCATACGCCAACGCCATCAAAATAATGCCAAAAGTGCTCAATGCACCGAAAGCCGAGAGAAGAAGAAGAAATAAAATATCACAGGAAGCCGCACCCTGCCATTCGATAAGACAAACGAGACAACTCCTAATCTCGAATAGTAGGGTGGCACGGGCCTTCGCCAAAAAACCCAAACAAAGCATACCCGGCAGCTCCGGAGCAATTTAAGCGAAGCTTGGTCAAATATCCGGTCGAGGCTTGATCATATACCAGCAACCAACACCAGACCCAAGTCAGAGCCGCAGGTAACCCTCGAGAAACCCTCACTAGATCGGCATATCCAGATAGATTCCCAATAGAGAAGCCGACACTGAATGAATGGAGCCATCATCCATATGGCGCAAACGGAAGAAACGATCCGAGGTACAGTGCGTATGACAACAACAAGGTGGTAGCCTGAAGATGACACCTTCGAGGAACCCCCAATGGTACCAGATTCAACAAAATGCAACTGGCAAGGAAACCTCGCCCGATATAGCTCGACTTCAACGTTGCAGTTCCAAGCATAGTGGTCACCATAAGTGAAGCCGGAACTCCGGGTGGATCGAATCTATTCGACCAAAACCCCTCCAAAGAAACTGTGATCCACCACAAGAATCACGAAATGCTCAGAGTTACAGACCCAATAGAGCAGCAATGCCGCCATCCAAAGAAGGTGACCACAAAGCATCGCCAAGCAAAAGAACCCCGATCCAGCTCCACAGACAAGGGGAAATTGAACAGTGCAAAGCTGGCAAGCTGCGGCATATTGCCACAACCAATAAACGATAGCAGCACCTCGCTAAGACCCGTAGAACGTAGAATGCAAGTGCCAACCACTAAAAAGGGATGGATCCGGGGAATACTCCCCAAGGATACCCTCTCGCTCGAGGAAAAAGACGCCAAGACTCCACCTTGGCATCACATTAATACATTGGTAATCCCTTATTTCAATTAAACTCATTTCAAATAAAACATACATTTTTTATTACAGCTGTATCAACAAAAGTTATACCGACGATATCGGGCCAAAGCCGATAGGACAACACGGACCAACGTCATTCTCGGGATGGATAACTGATATGTCCCCAATGGTGATCGTCGCAACGACCAAATCACTCCCCCTGCGCGGCCAGCCCAAGCTCGGGCTAATACGTCGAGTGACGCAGGGTGCAGACAATGGCGAATACATTGCCGGGGATGCAATTTCAGCCCTACTCCTTCAAGGGTGTGAAACTCCGTGACAAACACGGAGTCAAAGCATCTGGCTACAAGCTACAAGAGGAGATTCCTCGCCTTACACCCATGATCGGCGTTGCCCTCAAATGAGGTCAAAAGGTAAGGACAATTACGTCCTCAGCCAGGTCTGTCCGGACGAGGAATATGACTGCCGCGGGGCCTACTCCCAAGAACGCAACATCCTTTTATCATTTCCTTTTCCTTTCTTATTGCTAAAATGTACGCAGCCAGATAGCCAAGGCATTCAGTAGCTTTGGATCCCGCTCGAGGATCCGTGGCAACCACGGGGCCGCCAGGTATTCTTTTCTCGATTGGATTTCTATCAGGAAGAAGGTTCCGCCAACAAGATTATTAGCAGAACTACATGCCCCCTAGGAAAAGACCCGACAAGTCCGTGATCTCTCCCTCTATTTTCCAATATGGAATCATACAAGCACATCGGATAATCAAGAAAGTCACGCCCATGTGGACCAGACTCACAGCAACAGGAGAGCAAGTATTTACAACTTATAGTTTCGCCAAGCAATAAAGAATATTTTCTAAGCATTCGACGGCTCAAAGAAAAATATTTTGGCTTGTCCTCAGCAAAAAACCTCTCTGTCAAATACGTCCTGAAACGCTGAGAGACTTAAACAATTTAGCACCCCCACGACCCTAGGGTCGGGGTTCCGGGATCACAAAGCCCTTACGATATCTAGGCCTAAAATGATCCGATACATTCGGAGACTCAACATAAGCAATTCAACAACTTGTGAGACCCTAGGGTTGGAACTTCGGGCTTACCAAGCCTCCGAGAAATAGTTCTGAGCTCACGAGAAGATGTCTTCAAGCGAAATCGATGACTCGGAGACTGTCGCCAATCACCACACACTGGAAAATCCAAAATTGTAAGACCCTAACGGGCAGAATTGGCAAAGTGAGATCTATTCTCCATAAACTATAAGACTTCAACAGGCATGGTAAACTGTAAGACCTCAACAGGCATGAAAAATCCTGCAGTTTAGGCTATACGTCGCATTTGTAAGAATCCCTAAAGGGCATACCCTTGGTTTAGATGCCTAAAACTGCTTCTCGGGATCAAAAATGGCCCTGGCCAAATGCACATGAATCCGGTCGAAATGGCTACAAGATCCCCAAAAACGTGACTCGGGGATGCCCGATTGTTGCTAAAAAATCCTCCGAATCTACTTCTGAAAGAACCGGTTAAACACAGGCTTCCCTCAATAGGCAAAAAAAAAATAAGTCCTGACTATGTCGGCTTTAAAATTGCAAAAGCGTCGATCTACTCGACCTATGGGCTACGAACCTTCTGAGGTGCTAAAAACATCGCTGACTACGACTTGACATCGAGGTTCTTTTAGAACGGATGACGGGCCAGGAAAAATAATCAATAAGAACTTAACAAGAGGAAAAAAAGCCTACGAAAAGCCTCCGGGATCAAAAAGCGTAAGTGTCATTATCGCCGGTTAAGCAAAGCCTCTAGGCCTCACGCCGAAAGGTCTCTATGGCCATCAGCACGAAAATTGACAACTTGAGGATTAAAGTGAGCTCAAATTGTAACCCGATTCAGAGACTGGATCCAAAATAGTTAAATTAAGTAAAGCCTCCGGGCCCCATATCGAAAGGTCTCTACGACCAAACAGCGTAAGTACCATTGTCACCAGCTAAGCATGCCTCCAGGCCTTATACTAAAGGTCCTCGATGACCAAGTAGCAGGAAAGCCACCTTCACTGGCCAAAAACTCAGATGAGGTTCAAGGGTCGATTACAGCTCGAATCACATCTCAACTCGTAGACTGAACCCAAGAAATTTCCAAACGCCCAAGGGCAGAGAGTGAAAGTTTATTATCACCAGCCCAGACGGGCTCGAGGATAAAATAAGCTCAAGTCAGGATCCCGACTCAGAGATTGAACCTGAGGGCAATTTAATCACAAAATGTCTAAATGCATGACCCATAGACAACGCTATCGATAGCAAAGGAAAATCTCAAAGCCGCACGCCCACAAAATCACTTCAGTCCAGGAGCACAAAGGGTCATCACCCTCCGCACAAGAAGGCGGAAAAAAGTCGGAAGGCTAATCAGAGTTCAAGTCATAGAATGACGTAGGGATCGATCCCACAAACCGGTCTACACTATTAGAAGCAACAACAGAAAAAATTTACAAAAGGAATAATGCTTTAAAATTCTTCGTAAATTACCTACGACAAAAACATTCTCCACCTACAGGCACGCCTTGTGCGCGCCAGAAACCAAGCTACAAAATAGTAGAAGCTGTATTTTATGCCAAAGGGCTACAACTTGTCAAGATCACCCTCTGCAACGCCCGCGAGGAGTGACCGAGCATCACGCTCGTCCGCCCTTGCTTGAGCCAATTCCTCTGAGAGGATAAAGCCTCTCGCTCCAACTTCCTCGAACACTTCTCTCCGGGATCGGCAACGAACATATTCCTCGATCCTCTTCTCACGATCAAGGGCTTGCCTCAACTCAAATTGAGCATCAGTAGCCTCCTTTATGCAAATCGCCATCTCACAATCCACCCTGGTTCGGCTCTGCGCCGCTTCTGCCCGGGCATTAATTATCTCGGCCCTGACCTTCGAGAGGTCAAACTCCAATATCTCGATCATATCAGCTTGAACCTTGGAGTTAATTCGGGACAAGTTGAGTTGTACCTCAAAGGAAGGAATCTTGGCTGAGGCACTCATCTCTTCCAAGGCTTGAGCCCGCACTCGGCCCCTTAGTTCCTTGTAAGCTGCCTTGATACGGTTCACATCACCTTTAAGGTACTCCAAGGCCTCTATCTTTTTCTGCAGCTAATACGGCAATAAGAATTTATCCTTAAAAATTAAAAAGAAGCAAAGAATGCACTGCGCGAAATTACCTACTCCAACAAATAGCTCTCATAGTTCGAGCTCCGATACGCCTCATATCGCTAATGCTGCAACTCAACTTCTTTCTCGTTGCAAAGGAGCCTAAGGGATTCTCCCTCATCCCGAACTCTCTGAAACTTGTCCTTTTGACGAAGCAAATCGGATTTAAGCCTTTATAGGCCTGCGCAGGAAAAATTCAATAAAATGAGAAAGACGCGGGGTATGAGAGAATTATGCGCGAACTCACCGCGAAGTGAAGATGGCAGGTTTCCTCCAGATCAGAACCCACTCCTGATAGTATCGCTCCTGTAACCCCGAAAGAACCATCCCCGAGCATAATATGCTCACTCGAGGGAGCCACTTGCCCGCTTGTCGGGAAATAGGCACCCCGAGGATAGCTGACTCGGGTGATGCCCCATCTACAAAAACATGAGCTTGGCCAGCACCACTAGAAGCTCCTTCGCATGATGGGTCCCGGACCCTCTTGTTAATACCGTCTCTCGGCTCGAAGGCCGACGACTCCATTTATTCTCCAGGAAAGCACTGCCTCGCCCCAAGGAACCGTCCAATATCTACAAAAACAGCGAGTCCAACATAAATAAGATGGGAAAATGCCATCTCAAGTACATATCGGCAAAAGAAAAGCAACATAGGAACGTACCTTGATGGTCCACTCCCCACCTAATGCGAGACATAACTTGCCACCTGCGTTCGTCACAAGACGAATAGGTCACTAGCCTCCGAACCTAGCCGGGCAAATAATGAACTTGGCCCGGCGTCCACGAAATTGCTGCAACAAAGGGAATAACACTGATTACTTGGTTGATTTTTGCCATGAACAAAATCTGAAGGAACGGCAAAACGCCTCACTTACATGCGTAATTCCACCCTATGGGAAACGACAAAAACTCCACAGGAATGATATCGGTCATCCTAACTCAGACAAACCAACTGGCCCACTCTCCATCCCTACCTTCATCATCGTCAACAACGAAGGGCGTGGGCGAGCGATCCCTCAAGGTTAGTAGTCCTCGATGGTGGAAAGGCCGATACAACCTAATGAGATGGTTGAGCATGAATTCAAGTCCGGCTTTTTCCGCAAAGAATCTCATCATCAACACCGTTCCCAAAATAACGGATGAATCTGCACCAGGGAAACCTGATACTTCAAGAAAAAGTCGAGCACGACCTTATCAAGAGGGCTAAATGCAAAAAGGTATAGGTACACGCTCAAGAACCCATCAGTAGAGTCCGCGATGCCTTCACAAGAGGAAAGCACCCACAGTTCCATCCTCTCGCTCCACCCATAGTATCGCTTTTCCATCTCTAGTTATTCCTCTCTCATCAAGGACGCCATCTCCAGAGTGAAGCCCTTCGACTCTCCAACACCGAGAACAACATTCCCCGCCCTTTGTCTCCATAGTTCCAAAGTGGTCGCCATAACTAAAGCAGAACTAACAAAGTAAAGCAAAGAAGCACAAATGCTTTTCGCACTTTAGAAGATAGGGAGCCTTAAGACGTAACAAAAGAACAACTACCCAAAAATAGTAAAGTCTCACAAAAAGGTCGAAGCCACCCCTCTTATATACAAAAGGCAGTGGCGAAGTCACCTACCAGATGTAAGCTCCAGGAATCCAATGGCCTCGATACGGGTCGGCGGGTAATTACCCGACCCAGGAAACATCCCCCAACAGACAACCAAGCTCAAGGATCCATGCGAATCATCTCTATGCTCCAGGTAGTGTTTCACATTTGGAGCCTCTGTCCACCAAGAAGCAGGGTCGTGATAAGCTCAAAGGCACCGATGCCAGACGCAAGGCATGCGCTCGAGATCGCAATTCCCTCCTCAGAGGAGCAAACCCGAGAAGCTCTGATCTCTGAAGCTCTACGAGGCCGCAAAAAAGCACCCCGCACATAGGCAAACTCCTCAAACAGAAGCCAACCTTACACTCTTTGAGGTCCACCGAGGCACCCAGGGATGACCTTTATCCTGGGTATTGTTATCGAAGGCTCCGAAATTTGATGCAAGATCTCCAAACGAACCAGCAGGCCCCGACAGCTTGAGCCTATCCGGTCGGTCCCTCATCAAACCAAAGTACAACAAAAAAGAAAGCAGGAAAGAGTCTTGCAAATCAGATGGGGACCAAAACAAGCTATCACGGCAAGCTACAATGGCCCATAAGCAATAGAAGGCATTTAAAAATCCCGAAAGGCGTGAAAGTAAACAATTGCCAAAGGAGTAGCAGAAATCTATCTCATGCAGCCCAAAAGGACCATCTACGTCTAGATCAATAAGGTCTCCGAGGTACCTGAAGACAACCTACATCCGGAGTAGTGCCTCCGGAGGCCCCAGAACTCAACGCGCAATCTCCAAATAACCCAGGAAATGCTTGCAAACACCAATCCATCAGGTCGACCTAGAGTTATCCCAAAGGACGACAATGGGACCAAAATGAGCCCATATCAATCGGCGAGAAATCAAAGCAAACACTCACGTCCAAAATTAATATAAGCAATCAGCAACACAAAGGAATACATTTAAAGAGCCTCGAAGGGCATGAAAGCATAAGGAAATAGAGCGAACTCGAAAGCAAAGGTCAACAAAGTTCATTTCTCATTTATAAGATTTTCAAGTACAAAAGCCCCCGAAGGGTCACAACATTTGATTATAAAAGCCTATGAAGGGTTGCCAATGCCGATACGACAAAAGATGATATATGACGAAAAGATTTATGATCTACTCTAACCTCGAGAGCATGCCTCCGACAGTCTCGCCCCGGTCCCTCAAAGTAGTACTTTAGGGATGAAGACGAAAAAGAAGGCGAAGGGAGCAGGAAGGGATGAAAAAATGCAATAGCTCTCCAAAGCTCCAGGACCCTCATTGGCAAAGGAAGCATCGGAGAGACGATATGCCAAGCAGTCCACGGTTCCACTTGTATCGCTGCTTCGAATACTCTTCTTCAAGCAGCCAGCCGTGCAATCTCCCAGCTCAGGGCAGAGTTCTACGTCGAGCCGTGGTATGAAGATGAGTAGTGGTGGGTATTTCGATCCCCTTTTTGAGCAGCGGTTAGTAATCCGAGTAGCCATCTAAGAAATGGTAAAACCAACTCTCCATCCATCGCTATTTCGAGCCAATAATAGCAGCAGTGGCCAACGTACCTGTTTACGCTCAATGAAGGTAGACCCCGATAGAAGGCCTCGACGCGGCCCGAAAGATCTCCTCCAAACAACCTCGAGATAGAAAGCTCCCATCATGGAAATCAAAGACAAAAGAAGATGATGGGAAGGAAGAAGCAAAACATACCAGCAAAAGTGTTGAGATGAAAGTTGCAATGCCATAGAAAACCCTCATTTATAGGAGGGAAACGACACGGTCATCGATGCTCTGAAAGATTGACCGATGGGTATAATCACTACCTTCTTGAAAAAATGAACCGACGGTAGCACTTTCGCCTCAAGGAGCGGAAATGACAGGACATCGTGCAGGGATCTATGATACATGCCTTTTGTCACGGAAGAGTATGTCGTGCTCTGAATCCCTATTATAGATTCACCAAAAGGTGCTCGAGGAGTCGAGTGTCAAAATCATTTCCCATCACTTAGTTATGAGAAACGTGGAGACTGTTTGTACGGGGTAAAAATCAGGAGTCTTGATTTTTGCTATAAAGACAATTTTGGAAGCCTTCCTCGAGACCTCGAGGGTGAAGTCCACGATCGAATTCCCGGCCTGAGGCTCATCGAGGTTCAAGTCAAAGGAAGCAGGGCCCGAGGTCAGGTTAAGGGAAGAGGTCTCTGAAGCACATGGCTATACTTGACAGGGCCGGTCTATCTGTAACCTACTGAGATGACATGCAATAGGCTGTCCCATCTTTCTACTCTTGTAAATAATATAGACGTATTTTACCGAGTCCCCTCGCCTATATAAGGGGGACTCACCCCACTTTCTAAGAGGAGGATGTTGCTCCACTTCTCCAATAAGCAATAATATCTCTCTCTATCTCTTTCTTCTAAGTTATCTGTGTTATTCGACCCTGAGGTCGCTCAAACATTTTATTGTTCTTCATCATTTAGCTCAAGATTGACAATATAAAGCCTCGTATATATATATATATATATATATATATATATATATATATATATATATATATATATATATATATATATACACACACACACACACACACATACTCTTACCTTTTATCCCCTTCCCGACTACCCTTGATAGGCCCGAGGTTGGCTCGAGGCCTGGCCCCGAGGTATCTACTGGCCTGCTCTAAGCCCGGGAACGTCCCCTTACTAGTTCGATTATCATTTTTAGTTGACTTGATCTTTACTATTTTACTCCATGCTTAGCACTAATCACCCTTACAAACTAACTCGAGAATAGATCACATATTTTTATACTACCATTTATAAATTTAATTGTTGTTACCATTTTCACGGTAAATAACATTTTTGAAAGAATTTCATAAGTTTGGGTTGAAGTGTATATCAGTGTTATCAATGTCCATTTGGAATTCTGAATCTGGGAATAACTCTGTATGGTTATTCTGGTGTTGGGAGCGCGATCGGAGGTCCGTGGGTCATTTTACTAAAGTTAGAAATTTGAAGGTTTTTGAGAAATTTGACCGAGAGTTGACTTTTTGATATTAGGGTTGGATTTCCATTTCGGAAGTTGATTAGGTCCGTAATATCAAATGTGAATTGTATGCAAAAGTTTAAGTTATTCCGGATTAATTTGATATGTTTCGGCACAAAATATAGAAGTTGGAAGATTTGAAAATGCGCAATTCATGATTTCGACGTTGTTTGATGTGATTTTAGGCCTTGAGCGAGTCCGTATCATATTTTGGGACATGTTTTTATAATTGGTTACGGTCCTAGGGCCTTGGGTGGATTTCGTTAGGTTAACGGGATGGATTTCAGACAAAGAAAGCTGCTGAAATTCTGTTGCAGAAGCTGTTCACCAGAAAATTTCTGATGCGAGGAGTCGAGTGTAGAAGCTCATATCTTGCAATCCATAAGGAATCAGAAAATTTACAAAACATGAAAGTTGTAGCCCTTGAATTCTAGTTTTCTGAAAGTTAAACCATTCATGATCTGGATATTTTATTAGAAAGTTATGATTGATTGAAGATGGCTGGTGGAGCAGTTTCTACAGAATTTTCTGATGCATGGAGCCTACTTTAGAAGTTCATATCTCGGAATATATAAAGAGTTATATGGTGTATAAACTATAAAATGAAATATATTCGAGTCTAGTTTCTAAATATTTAAGCTGTTTATCATTTAGATATTTCCACAAGGAGTTATGGGCGTTTTAACAGAAGGTGTACAACTGGGGAAAATGGTAATAGGATGTACAACCTACACATCGCATGGTACAACTCGATGAAGCCTGAGCAGATTGTTTTAAACACGAGTTTTAGCCCATTTCTTTCATTTCTTTCATTTGGCTTGGACGCTTTTCACGAGCTCAAGGAGGGATTTTTACCAAGCAACACTAGGTAAGTGGTTTCTTCCTATTTTGAGTTAAATATGTGACCTTACATGGATTTAGACATGAAAATCAGTAGAAAAAGGTGGAGTTAGGGCTTGAGATTATGAGGCCTTCTAGGGATGATTTGAGGGGTCAAACGAACTCCGATATTTTAGTTCTTTATATGTACGGACTCGTGAGATGATGATGAATATTTTGGTAAAAAGTTTGTCCGGCTCCGGGACACGAGCCCAAGGGTCGGGTTTTGACTGATTTTGAGTTTTGTGCTTAAGATCGATATTTTTCAATTGGAATTCATTCGTTTAGCATAATTTAATGATAAAAATCTTAACTTGGTAGATTTGGAGCACTCGGAAGTTGGGTCGAGAGGCAAGCGTGTTGCAGAGTAGCTTTTTAGACTAGTTCGAAGTGAGTAATGATTTTAAATGTTGTTCTGAGGGTATGAAACCCCGGATTGCACATTGTCATGCAATATTGAGGTGAAACAATGCTAGATGATGAGTGTAGGGTCGTGCTTATTGGGAATTGTGACTTAGTCTATCCCGAATGACTATTTTTCTATATAATTGGGAGCTAATTGTTTGATATTATTATACTTTGGACTAAATGCCATATTTGTGCTTCGTGCCAACTGTTTGAACCTTTCGGGCATTGTTAATGATAGTTTCCTCACTGTTTGATTTCATACTTGTTCTCAGTCATGCTATATTTTTACTATTTTAAAAACTCAGCTATGTTATTCTGTTTTAAACACATTAATTGATATTTTCAAACATATTTAAGCTGAACTTCATATTTTACTGATGCCTGAGGAGCTTATGAGATTCTGACCGAGTAAGGCTGAGGGCCTTTATTGTGAGGATACTCTTGGGTCATGCTGCACACCACAACAGTGATATACTGATTACGATAATAAGGTCGAGGGCCTGAGATTGTGTGCCATGAGGTGGATTGATATTGATATGAGGCCGAGAGCCTATTTATGATGCCACGAGATGGCTTGATATTGCGCTTGGGCCATAAGAGGCCCCTCAAGGAGTCTGCACACCCCCAGTGAGCGGGTACCAATTGTGATGTGAGATATAGCTCGAGGGGCTGGTATTGTTCTGAGATATTGCCCGAGGCACGGATTTATTGACATTGTGCCCGAGGGGTGAACCTTTATGTTCTTATCTTTCTTATTTACTTGTCATGTACCTGTTTAATTGTGTAATTGTGCCCGAGGGGCGTATCTTCTATGCTTATCTGTTCCAATTGCTTGCATTCAATTGCTTAACTGTGGAAAAGCCATTTTTGAAGATGTTTAAACTGAGCTAAGGTGCTTAAGAGATTTCACAGATTCATTGCTTTCTTACTAGTTTCGTACTGCTTCTATACATTATGTTGATGTACTCTTTGTGATTTCCTATCACTCAATCTTCATTTATTTTTATTACTCACTGAGTTGGAAGTAATCACTTTACTCCCTACACCTAGTATGCAGATTCAGGTATTTATGAACCCGGTAGCGGGTATTGGTTGCTCAGAGGTAGACACATCGGAGTTTAGCAAGGTAGCTGCCCGACGTTCGCAGTACTGCTTTTCTCTCTCTCGATTTCATTAGATTGTATTTAGTACATTTTTGACTCTAGTTATATTCAGACCTTAGTAGATGCTCATGACTAGTGACACCCCAAATTATACTGTTAACTGCTTATTTTTGAGATTTTATCATGTTTACGACTTAATACATATTATTTTATTGCTTAATATTGGAATGGGAATGTGTCGGCTGGCCTTGTCTTTACAAGAGGCGCCATCACGATAGGGTCCGAGTTTAGATTCGTGACAAGTTGGTATCAGAGCCTAGGTTACATAGGTCTCACGAGTCATGAGTAGGTTTAGTAGAGTCTCGCGGATCGGTACGGAGACGTCTGTGCTTATCCTTGGGAGGCTACAAAACCCATTAGGAAAAACTACATATTCTTGAACTCTTAACGTGCGTCCTTGATTCAGTTTGAAAAGTAACTCTTTGAATTCCTTCCACGCGTTTGTATGCGCACATGACTGTTCAGTATGAGATGTTCATTGATGGCTTGTGATTCCCTGATCGAGGGGTGAGATGTGATCTCTGTGTGTTGATGTTGTGCCAGTCTGGAAGACTTGAGGCCGAATTTTTACCTATAGCTTGAGCCCTAAGCTGTTGATTGCGTGAGCACGTGTTTCTGGATCTATATGTTTTGTTGTGTCCCTATTAAAGGAAGTAATGACTGGATAGTTACGTGATGAGGGTGATGTGGCTGCGAGATATGTTCATATGAAACGAATGAGGCTAGAAGGGTTTGCTTTGGTGAAGCTAGAACTTTTTGGTGTTCGATATCCATCATGATTGGATGTATAGCCCCAAGTTATGGACTCCCCCAAACTTAAGCTTTTGCTTGTCCTCAAGCAAACAAGATAAGACCTACCCTTTAAGAGAATGTCCAAGAAAAATTTCAGCTCTCCTAAAGTGACCTCAACTAGCCTCAATTGGGACAAACAATTGCCATCAATACACATGAATCATTAACACATTTACTCTTTTAAAACACCATGGATCAAGTGCGACATAAGAGCATCAAGAATTGACTCAACACATCGTCATTGTGGAACCCAAACTCACACATTCTCAACTCTCCCTAAGCAATCCTTACCTTTAAGATAGTGGCACTCAGAATGAGGATAATGGGAATTCACTCATCTCTCTCACGAAAAAAAAGCCACAAGTCCGGCTCTAGGTACCATATGCTTGCCCCTTATGTGAGTATCCACTAATGCAAGCTTCATTCAACTCAAGATCATATAGGGCTTTTGTGGAGCCATTATGAAGGATTTTGGTTTAGGGTAGGCAATGTTTTGGTCTAAGTAGGTTCCATCTTCCCTTAAGCACTTCTTTTGATTCATTTGGTATCCATTCACTTGACTCTTTGAGTTATTTCACTTCTTTCTAAGGGGTTAGAGAGACACACTGTCACTCTTTCTTATGCATTTCAAACCTTTTCTCCTTTTTTCAACTTTTCACACCTTTCATTATTTGCTTTTCTTTGAATCCCTTTTTTATTCTTTTTCACATTGAACTTTCTTTTTGTCCTTTTTCTTTTCTTTCTTTTTCATTGCCTTTCCTTTTATTCATTTTTGTGCCTTTTTTTACCACTTTGTTGCAGTCCTCTTCTCTACCCCCAAACTTATACTTTTGCCATGTGCTAAAGGAAAGATTGGGTGCCAAGAGAGGGTATCTTTTAGAATGAGTATAGGCTTGTATCATGGTTCTTGAAGGAAAAAGGTCTAAGGCTCAAAAAGGTTAACTAGGGACCTTATCATTGGTAGGTTATGGAAGTGTTCAAGCTATCATTTGGACTAAGGAGAGCCTATAGTCATGTCTCAAGTCAAAATTCACTTAGCATTTCTCCTCAACAAATATTTAGGGCAAGTTCTAGACCAATGGCTCGGGACATGGACTTACAATACGACTATTCACCACACAAGCTATGAGATTGCTAAAGACACAGAGTCGGGGGCCCACAACGACCTTAGATCAAATTTAAGCTCACAATGGTCCCGAAAAACCACTTAATTATGCCAACACAAGAGTCTCAAGGTCACGACTTTCACCATCCTAAACATAACAAATTATTTTTAACCATAAGATCAAAGGCAAATGTCCTAGGCCCAAGTGAAGCTTTGCTTGAGGTACCCTTAACTACTAACTACTAAAAACAAAAAGAAAAATGGATGCAAACCCTTAAGAAGGTTGTCATGCCATCTATCATTGGGAAGAGCCACCCGGTTCACATAATACTCCACCTTTGGAAAGAACTGTGGCATTAAGAAAATCAAAGGCTCATTGCAAGATTTAAAAACAAGAAGCTATGAATACAAATAAGAAGCTAAGAATGAAAAGTTTGCGGAAAGTATAATGAATATATACAAGAGTGGATTTTAATATACAATAGATGGGATGAATATGTACAATGTAATATAACTTTATATACAAACCCAACGTAAAATAAAAGTGCAATAAATTTAATGAAATATCAAAATTATATACAGACCAAAGATGAAAAATCAAGAAAGTATATAAAATGTTAAATATATACAATCATCCAAAATGTTGGGCCTACCCCCTCAAATGAAAGCTGGCATTGTCCCCAATGCCAACAAGTCTAAATAAAATAATGTTGGCCCAAGAACATGTGAAGTTTTGAAGAATGAAAAATGAACTCAGTCATGGACCAGGTCCATCATGTGAAGCACAATCATGATCAAACTACACATATGAGATCTACGTGAAGGAGATAAGTCCCATTGATCAAGAAGCAATATCTCCTGATCTAATTGAAAAGGTTGCATATTGGATAAGGGGAAAGAGTCTCCTTATGTGAAGAGAACACAAACTGGATAAAAGATATTGTTGGAGTTTGTGATATTCAAGGACTCAACTTCAATGGAAGATCAACAATTGAGCCCTAATAAAACTCTAATTACTAACCCATTAAATAACGGTGATTGTTCTCTTTTACAGGCATTGCACAAATGCAGAAGTTAAACTAAATTGAGAGCAAAAGATCAAGGCGATTTTACAAGAAATTTATGTGGGATTTGAGTGTGCACTCCTGAAGCTACTTGAATGAGATAGAAGAACCAATTCCATTGTGTCTTTCTTTTATTCTAGTTCAATTATAGTAGGAAATTCAAAGTTGTACCTTTCAGCTTTCATAGAAGCAATTGTATTAGGTACTTAGAGTGTCCAAGTTATAAGCTAACTAGAAGTTTTCACAACTGTTGAGGCTCTGTGCCACAACGGGATTAGAGTTAATCCTTAGGTATACAAAGAGTTTTGTAAATGCAGTTTTGGCTCAGTGATTTTGGTGGAAGTTTGGGAAAATCCTACTGAGTAGTAGGTCGTGGTTTTTTTTACCTTTTGAGCCAGGTGTTTTCCACGAAAAATCTCTGTGTTATTTATTTTATGTACTTATTATTCCGCAAACAGTAGAGTTAGTACACCTAGAAGAACCAGGTTCTTCTAGAGCAAAAAATTAGGTACCATACAAATCACCCCCTCTTGTATGGTATTGACGTATAAAACATCAATTGGTATCAGAGCGGGTAATCTTTGAAGAGGCTAACACCTTAGGAAAAGATCAACATGAGTGTACCACCTGGGAACTAGGAAGGGCAATCCACTGCTAGGCCTCTACTTTTCAATGGCTAGTACTATTCTTGGTAGAAGAACAGGATGTGGGATCACATCATAAGAGAAGACTATGAACTCTGGGACATAGTCACTGATGGTCCCCTAGCAACTACAAAGAAGAATGCTGAAGGAGTTGATGTGCCAAAGACAAGCGCTGACTGCACTGCTGAAGACCTGAAGAAGTGGGAGAAGAATGCCAAGGCTAGGAAATGGGTTGTGTGTGGACTGGGTCCGGATGAGTACAGTAGAATTCAAAGATGTACCACTGCTCAGGAAATCTGGGACACTTTGCAAGTGGTTCATGAAGGAACACCTCAAGGAAAGAGGTCCAGAGAAACTATGTTGTATTCTCAATATGAGAATTTCACCATTAAGAAAGGAGAAACCATCCAAGTGATGTATACAAGGTTCACCACATTGACAAATGAACTTAAGTCTCTTGGAAGGGTTATTCTTGAAGAAGACAAAGTTGAGAAGATTTTGACAAGGGTTCTTCCAGTCTCTTGGGAAAGAAAAATCACTGCTATTCAGGAATCAAACAATATTGCTACCCTCAAGCTGGATAAAATAATTGGAAACCTTACTGCCTATGAACTGAGAAGGCAAACCATAAAAATGGATGCAGCCAAGAAGGAAAGAAGTCTAGCTCTCAGAATAGCTAAAGGTTCAGATCTGGAGGATGATGAAGTGGCCATGATCACAAGAGATTTCAAAAAGTACCTGATGAGAGGAAAGGGTTCTGCAAGAGGTACATACTTCAATAAACCAAAGGCTCCTGAGAAACAAACCAATGAAGGGTGTTACAAGTGTGGGAAGACTAATCACCATATCAAAAACTGCCCCCAATGGGAAATTGAATGGAAGAAGGAAAGAGCTGAACGAAGGAACAGGTTCAACCAAAAAGGAATAAAGGATCAACAAAGGCTATGGTTGCTTCCAGGGGAGAAACATCAGATAAGGACTCACAAGATGATGCTGGAGATAAACAAGCACTTATGGCCATCAGAGAATCAGATGATGAACAAGAGGTCCAAGTGAAGGGAAGTAGCCATATATGGTACATGGATAGTGGATGCTCAAAACATATGACTGGAAGCAAGAACCAGTTCCTTTCACTTGAGGACTTAAAGGGAGGTAATATCTCCTTTGAAAATGGGAAGAAATGTGAGATTATTGGGGTTGGAAAGGTATGTAAGACAGGCTCTCACTCCATTGAGAATGTCTACTTGATAGATGGCTTGAAATATAGCCTGATCAGTGTGTCACAACTATGTGAAAGAGGTAACTTTGTAGCATTCACCTCTACTATATGCTTTGTGATTAACCTTACCACTGACAAGATTGTTTTGCAGGGAAAAAGAGTTAACAATATTTACATTATAGATTTATCCACTCTCTCAGAAAATGAACTAACCTGCCTAAGTGTGCTGGATAATGATCCCCTCATGTGGCACAAAAGACTTGGCCATGCTAGTCTGAATCAGCTAAACAAATTAGTATCTAAGGACTTGGTGATAGGGTTACCCAATATCAAGTCCAAGGAAGACAAAGTTTGTGAGGCTTGTGCAAGGGGAAAGCAGGTAAGATCGTCCTTCAAAAGCAAGAAAATGGTAAGCACAACCAAGTCGTTGGAACTGGTCCATATAGATCTATGTGGTCAAATGAGAACCATGAGCAGAGGTGGAAAGAAATATGTAATGGTACTTGTTGATGATTATTCTAGATTTACCTGGGTTCTATTTCTAACATCTAAAGATGAAGCATTTGACATGTTTACTTCCTTTGTTAGAAAAATTCAGAAACAATTAAGAAATCAACTTGCATCCATTAGATCTGATCATGGAACTGAATTTGAAAATCTAATTTTGCTGAATTCTGTGATGAAAATGGTATAGATCATAATTTCTCTGCCCCTAGGACTCCTCAACAAAATGGAGTAGTTGAAAGAAAGAACGGGACTCTTGAAGACATGGCTAGGACTATGCTTCTTTCTAGTAAGCTGCCCCATAGCTCCTGGGCAGAGGCTGTAAACACTGCATGTTACATTATCAATAGATGCATGACTAGACCTCTTGTAGAGAAGACTCCCTATGAGTTACTTAAAGGGAGAAAACCAAATATAACCCATCTTAGGGCATTTGGATGTAAGTGCTTTGTGCACAATAATGGAAAAGACTCCCTAGGTAAGTTTGATCCCAGAAGTGATGAGGGAGTACTTGGGATATTCTTCACATAGCAAAGCACACAAAGTATTCAATAAAAGAAATTTGTGTGTAGAAGAAGGTGTACCTGTAGTATTTGATAAAACTAACATTCTTTTTGAGAGAGGAACATGAAGATGAAGCCATTGGATTGGTAAATGATTTAATTGAATCCTCAGCACAAGTCAAAGTGGCACCAAAAGAAGGAACATGTGATGGAATATGTTCTTCTATCCAGGGCAACCTGACAGGGGGAACTTGTCAAAGAGGAATTGAAATAAATCCCCTAAAATAACCTGTTCATGGCCCTGTTCCTCAGCAAAAGATAATGGGAGAATCATTTAGTAGAAACCAGTTGGTTGTGAAAACTCACAAGTATCAAAGTTCTCATCCCATTGAGAACATTATCACTGATCCAACATCTGGAGTTAAAACTAGATCAAAACTAAAGAATATGTGTGCCTTTGATGCCTTTTTATCTCTTATTGAACCTAAAAATATTGATGAGGCTTTGCAGGATGCAGATTGGGTCAATGCAACGCATGATGAACTCAATCAGTTTGAGAGAAGTCAAGTTTGGCATCTAATTCCAAGACCCGGGGATATATCAGTTATTGGTACAAAATGGGTCTTTAGAAACAAACTTGATGAAGATGGAACTATTACAAGAAACAAAGCAAGACTGGTGGTCCAAGGTTACAACCAAGAGGAGGGCATGATTATGATGAGACTTTTGCTCCAGTTGCAAGACTAGAGGCAATTAGACTTCTCATTGCCTTTGCAGCACACATAGAATTCACTCTTTATCAGATGGATGTCAAAAGTGCCTTCCTAAATGGCTAATTGAAAGAAGTGTTTGTGAAACAACCTCTAGGTTTTTAGAGCAAGGAATTTCCCGAGCATGTGTACAAGCTAGACAAGGCTCTCTATGGACTCAAGCAGGCCCCAAGAGCATTGTATGAACGACTGTCCAAACTCCTGCTTGAACATGGCTACAAAAGAGGTAAATTTGACAGTACCTTATTCTTAAGGTAAAAAGGTAAGGATCTCCTTGTGGTACAAATATATGTTGATAACATAATCTTTGGGGCCACCACTGATAAGCTAAGTAAGGACTTTGCAAAACTAATGGGGAATGAGTTTGAAATGAGCATGATGGGTGAACTTAACTTCTTATTAGTCTTATAGATCAAACATAATCCAAATGGAACCATTATCCATCATCAGAAGTATGCAAAAGAGCTAATCAAAAAGTTTAAAATGGAAGAATTTAAAAAAATAGACACACCCATTGCAACTGCCACTAAATTAGATGTTGATGAACCTAGTTCATCAGTTGATCAACAGTTGTATAGGGGTATGATTGGTTCACTCTTGTTTCTTACTTTTTTTTTCTTATATCTTACTGCTAGCATACTTGACATTGTTTTCAGTGTAGGGTTTTGTGCTCGCTTTCAGGCTAATCCTAAAGAGTCTCACCTGACTGTTGTCAAGAGGATACAAAGATATTTGAAAGGCACCACTGATCTGTGTCATGAAGTCAGGGGGAGTGGTATGCTGATGCTGATTATGCATATTTTCTAGTGGATAGGAAGAGCACCTCAGGTATGGCACACTTCCTTGGTTCATATCTTGTGTCATGGGCGACTAAAAAGCAAAATTAAGTGGCCTTGTCTACTGCTGAAGCTGAATATGTTGTTGCTGCTTCTTGTTGTGCTCAATTTCTATGGATCAAACAGCAGCTGGTAGATTTTGGTATTGAAGTTGGTTGCATTCCTATATTCTGTGATAACACTAGTGTTATAAGTATGACAAAGAACCCTGTTCATCATAAGAGGACTAAGCACATCGTTGTTAGGCACCACTTAAGAGATAACTATGAGAAAAGATTGATCTCCATAGAATTTTGTGCTACTGATAAGCAAATTGCTGACATCTTCACTAAAGCACTAAGTAGAGAAAACTTTGAGAGGAACATGTTGGAATTAGGGATGATTAAGATCACCTAATAGGTCCAGCTCAGAATGCACAATGAAAAAAAAATTGGAAAAATGAAAAAAAAATGGCTAGAAATTCTAACCTTGTGTAAATATCTGGATTAATTCTTACTCAGCTTCATAGTTTAATTAGTATACTCCTAGGAAATATGTTTATATGACTCACTGATCTCTTTCTAAATTTTCTCTATTATGGCATTTGAGGCATGTTCAAGATAATTCTAAATGACGAACCTAGTTCATCAGTATGGGCTCATATGAAAGCTCAGGTATGTTTTCTATACTTTGCACAATTAGAAAGATTAATAATTCAATCATGAGCAGAAGTCCTATACTTGTCAAATTCCTAGAAACTTTAGCCATTGAGCATTGAACCAGTTTCGTCCATCTATAACTCTAAAATCGTGATTTTTGCCTAATATCTAGGGAAGCCAAATAATCATTAAAATTCTAGAATTTTAGTTTGATTAGACTTCTATTTGACCCCTGAAAAAGATGTCGTTACTTAATTAATGTCTAATTCTCTTTAAATACACACCACATCTCCAGCCTTCTTCATTATTCTAAAACCGTCAAAAATTCTTCTTCAATTATAATTGTCCTCTTCTCCAAAATTACCAAATTCTCTCAAGAAATGAACAATCATGTCTAACCCACAAGATCATCCCGGCACTCCTCCACCACCATCTCCCTCAAATTCATCCTTATCTACTCTACCCAGTGTATCTCCAAAACCCAGGTTTCGAAGGCAGAAAATGCTTGCTCGAAAAAATATAGCTATGGGGCTCTGAGGAAGGTTTTAAATAAAAGGTTGAAAGCTAGCCAAGTGAAAGAAAGCCCAGCTCAAAATTTGGACTCCAGTTCAGAGTCCGAATCCTTTCAATTTGCGAGTGAAGGTGAATGACATGGGTCTTCTGACACTGAGAAGACTCAAGAAACCCCTACTGAGGTAAGTTCATCTATGGTTGAAAAATTAGAAACTAGGTTTGTTCTGGTTGGACCCATTAGGGATATTAAATTGGCTGAGTCAAGTAGGAGTGGAGGTAAAAAGAAAGGAAAAGAGAGATAGGGTGCAAGTGGTGAAGAGAGGGGAAATAGGAAAGGAAATGTTCTTGCTATATGTGGGGTTGCATAAGAGATGGTAGAAGAGAGTGGCGTGAAGTCAGGGAGAGCAACTGAGGGGTTGGTTCATCTAGCAAGCAAAGAGATGAACTTGTTTCATCTACTGAGGAAACCTTGGCTGACCTACTGAAAAAGGTTGGAGCAAGTTATGACCCAAAGAAACGCAAAGCTACCCTACCAAAAGCCCCAAATGTTCCCAAGCCATACAAGGAAAAAAAAAGCCTCATCCCCCACACCTACTGCCTCTTCAGTGCCTAGGGGTAGAGCCATAAGAACCAGGCTAAAAAAAGTGAAGCTAATCTAAAAAAGGCCTTAGAAGAAAGAAAGAAAAAGAAAATGGAGAAGGGAAAGGGAAAGGTAGCATAATCCTCTGAGGTTGTAGATGAAGAGCATATGGAACTAGTCCATCAAGAAAGAGGTACAACAGTGAAGGTTCCTATACCCAAACCTAAAAAGTCAAAGACTTCCTCCAAGAAGTCTTCTTCTGTACCTGTGTCTGCTGAGCCCTCACTAGCCAAAAGAACATGATCTGCAGTGAAAGCTAAATAAACAAAAGTTTCAGATGATGAAGAGTGGAGTGGAGAAGAAGAAGATGATGAATCTGAGAAGGAACAGGACAAGTTTGCCATCTTTGGTAGAAGAAAGATTTTAAAAGGTAGATTGTTGAACCTGGGATGATGAGATTGCTTGACTCTTTAGCTGCTCAAGGTTGGAAGGACATGGTCCTTCAGATGAATGGGAGACTGGCTAGAATTGAGCTAATTGAGTTTATGACTAATGTTGTTGTTAAGGATGGGGTAGTCAGTAGTTTGGTGAAGAGAGTCCCAGTGCAGTTTGATGCTGAGAAACTAGGAGAAATTCTGGACATATCCTCTGAAGGGTTTGATGACTACACTAGGCAAAGGTGGCCATGATTGGACTCCCTCCCTACTGCCCTTCAAATCACTAAGAGGTTCTGTGACTCAGAGGACGTGAATGAAGCCGGGGCTATGCAGAAAAGTGAGATGAGGCCTGAGCACAAGGTTATGTTTGAGTTTGTCAACAAGTGCCTATTACCCAGACAAGAGAGAAGGCACACTGCAAACTACATGGACCTGGTTCTTATGGAGTGCCTTGAGAGAGGAAAGCAAATCAACTGGCCTGCCCTCATTGTCAAATTGCTAGACAGGGTCATAAATGGATCCAAGGCTCATGCTACTCCATATAGCTTCATACTGACCACAGTTCTGGACAGACTGAATGTGCCTTTGAAGAAATGGGAAATGGCCTCAAGTAAGGAACATTTTGGCATCAAAACTCTTCTGGCATGTGACTATCCTATCGATGCCGTCCTAGTTGAACCTGGTTCATATCTGAAGACACCCATCAACAGCAAAGTTAAAACTTTGGTTCAGGAATGTGGAGCTAAGGATGATGAAATTGCTAGGCTGAAGGCTCGTGTGGTTGAATTGGAAACTGAAAGGGATGGACTTAGAACTAAGCTTGCCAAAGAAAAGGAGAATAATGATGGAATTCTTCAGAATATGCTGAATCTTCTCCAAACTCAACTCCCTAGTTACTCTAGCCTTAGGACCCTAGCACTTGTCTCCTAAACTTGTCCAGTACCCCAGTGACCCCCAGTGACCCAGATTAGGGATTTTTCTTTTTTTGCTCATGGTTTGAATGTTTTCTTTCTTTTTGTGGATTGTTAATGGCAACATATCACTGTCAATGACAATTGTTATTTTCTCTTGTTCAATGATTATTCTGTCCTTGATAATTTAAATATTTTTGTTGATTATTGATGATTGCACCATGATTGCACTTGCAGTTGCCCCAGTGGCCATGAGTACTTATTAAATCTAGACTTCACATTGTGTATGCAACTTTTCGTTGATACCAAAATGGGGAAGATATGGTGATTTACACATTATTTTGAAATAAGTGATATTTATAACCTAATTAACCTGGTCCTTGATGATAAGTGAATTTTCTAAGTCTAATATTGATGGTTAAGCTGAGTTCTTATAGGTCTCTTGAATAGTAAAAAGCACAAAGTTTGTCATCATCAAAAAGGGGGAATTTGTTGGCCCAAGAATATGTAAAGTTTTGAAAAATGACAAATGAACTCAGCCAGGGACCAGGTCCATCATGTGAAGCACAATCATGATCAACCTACACATATGAGATGCACGTGAAGGAGATAAGTCCCATTGATCAAGAAGCAATATCTCCTGATCTGATAAAAAAGTTTGCATATTGGATAAGGGGAGAGGGTCTCCTTATGTGAAGTGAACATAATCCGGATAAAAGATAGTGTTGTAGTTTGTGATGTTCAAGGACTCAACTTTGATAGAAGATCAGCAATTGAGTCCCAATCAAACTCTAATTACTAATCCATTAAATAACATTAATTACTCTCTTTTACAGGCATTGCACAAACGCAGAAGTTAAACTAAATTGAGATAAAAATAGCCAGGCGATTTTGCAAGAAATTTATGTGAGATTTTAGTGTGCACTCTTGAAGCTACTTGAACGAGATATAAGAACCAATTCCATTGTGTCTTTCTTTTATTCTAGTTCAATTGTAGTACGCAATTCAAAGTTGTACCTTTTAGCTTTCATAAAATCAATTGTATTAGGCACTTAGAGTGTTCAAGTTATAAGCTAACTTGAAGTTGTCACAACAGTTGAGGTTGTGTGCCACAACGGGATTAGAGTTAATCCTTAGGTTTACAAATAGTTTTGTAAATGCAATTTTAGCTCAGTGATTTTAGTGAAAGTTTAGGAAAATCCTACTAAGTAGTAGGTCATGGTTCTTTTTCACCTTTTGAGCTAGGTGTTTTCCATGTAAAAATCTCTGTATTCTTTATTTTATGTACTTATTATTTCGCAAACAGTAGTGTACTTGGTAAAAATCAGAAGACTTGATTTTCGCTATCAAAACAATTTTGGAAGCCTTACTTGAGACCCCGAGGGTGGAAGGCTACGATCGAGTTCTCGGCCTCAGGGCTCATAGAGGTCCGAATCGAAGGAAGCAGGGCTCGAGATTAGGACAAGAGAAGAGGTCTCTGAAGCACGTGGCTACGCCTGATAGGACCAGTCTATCTACAGCCTATTGAGAGGACTTGAATCAGGCCGTCCCATCTTTCTACTCTTGTAAATAATATAGACGTACTTCATCGAGTCCCATTGCCTATATAAGGGGGACTCACCCACGTTGTAAGAGGAGGATGTTGTTCCACTTCTCCAATAAGCAATAATATCTCTCTCTCTCTCTCTCTCTCGTTATTCTAAGTTATCTGTATTCTTCGACCCCGAGGTCGCTCTAGCATTTTATTGTTCTTCATTTGTTCTTCATCATTTAGCTCAAGATTGACGGTATAAATCCTTGTATATATATATATACAACCTATTATCCCCTTCCCGACTAGCCTCGATGAGACCGACATAGGCTCGAGGCTTGGCCCCAAGGTATCTACTGGCTTGTTCTATGCTCGGGAACGTCCCCTTACTGGTTTGATTATCATTTTTGGCTTACTCGATCTTTACTGTTTTACTCCATATTTAGCACTAACCACCCTTACAAACTAGCTCGGGAATAGATCACATATTTTTAGAATCCCATTATAAATTTAATTGTTGTTACCATTTTCACGGTAAACAGTTTGGCGCCCACCGTGGGGCTAAAAATAATAGTGATTATTTTCTTGCAAGTTTCGTCACTCAAACACACGATATCTCTCACACTTTTTCTAGCCCAAGACCTTTCTATTTCAGGTTAATGATCAGCTCGATAAGGGAAATCGAGGATGACAACCCAAAAAATCGCAAGGAAAACAATATGGCCATCCGAACGGCTGGCACAACACCGTAGGACCTCGATAACGCATCTAGATTGGTTTGAACAGACGTGGATTCATACACTGCACAGCGAGGTAACGAAGTCTTGCACTCCAATGGCGGCAAACAACACGCTAACCAACAAGAAGCCCGAAACATCCCAGTCCAGGCAGAACGGGAAGTTAATCTTCATATTATTTTTGATATGTTGCAGGAACATCATTTGGCCATATCTCAGCTACAGAGCTGCCCAGAGACTCTCGGCGCGGCAGCGTCCAATATCTCCTCGCTCCGAGCCAGTGCCTGAGGTATTGGGCAACGATGAACCAATAACTAATCCTGTAATAGTGAGGATGCTAGAAGACATTATCATAAAGATCGACTCACGCTCGCGGAGACTCCTAAAACAACTGTCTCCCAGATATACGACCCCGGTACTTATTTTACGGAAGTCAGAAACAACAATTCCCTTAGAGTAAAAGGACCCCAAGTCCTCATAGGTGCATCACCACTCACGTATGCCCATCCAGGAATAGTGACCTCCAAAATGGGGAACTCGGGCCCGCCCCGATGAGGAGATTTGAAGAAATTACCCAAATGGAACTACAACGCGGCATCATTGTCCAACATCTGATCTCGGGGACCCGCTCACCGTACTATCACGATCCATGGAAATATACACCAACACCATCAAAATAATACCAAAAGAGCTCAATGCACCAACTGCCGGGAGAAGAAGAAATAAAATATCGCGAGAAGCCGCACCCCGCTATCCGACAAGACAAACAAGACCACTCTCGATCCCGAATAGTAGGGTGGTACGAGCCTTCACCCAAAACCCAAACAAAGCGTACTTGGCAGCTCCGGAGCAATTCAAGAGAAGCTTAGTTGAATATCTAGCCGAGGCTTGGTCATATATCAGCAACCAACACAAGACCCAAGTCAGAGCCGCGGACAAACCTCGAGAAACCCTCACTGGATCAGCGTATCCATGTAGATCCCCAATGGAGAAGCCGGCACTGAATGAATGGAGCCATCATCCATATGACACGAACGGAAGAGACAACCCGAGGTATAACGCATCTCGCAATAACAAGGCCGTAGCCTGAAGACGACGCCTTCAAGGAACCTGCAATGGTACAGATTCAACAAGACGCAACCGACAAGGAAACCTAGCCCGATAGAGCTCGACTTCAATGTTACAGTTTCAAGCATAGTGGTCACCATAACTGAACCCAGGAACTCTGGGTGGCTCGGATCTATTCAACCAAAATCCCTCCAAGGAAACCGTGGCCCACCACAAGGATCACGAAATGCTCGAAGTTACAGACCCAAAAGAGCAGCAACTACGCCATCCAACAAAGGTAACCACAAAGTATCGCCAAGCAAGCAAACCTGGATCTAGCTCCACGAACCAGGGGAAATCGAACAAAGTAGAGCTGGCAAGCTGTGGCATATCGTCACAACCATTAAAAGATGGCGGCACCCCGCTAAGATCTATAGAATGTAGAATGCAAGTGCTTATCACCAGAAGGGGATGGCCCCGGGGAATACTCCCCAAGGACACCCTTTCGCTCGAGGAAAAAGACGCCGAGACTCGACCTCGGCATCGTATTAACGTATTGGTAATCCCTTCTTTCGTTCAAACTCATTTCATATAAAACATACATTTATGATTACAAATGTATCAACCAAAGTTATACAAACGATGTCGGGCCAAAGCCAATAGGACAACCCGGACCAACGTCGCCCTCAGGTCGGATTGCCGATATGTCCCCAATAGCGATTGCTGCAACGACCAAATCGCTCCCCCTACGTAGCTCGCCCGAGCTTGAGCTAATACATCGAGCAATGTAGGGCGCAGACGCTTTGTACAAAAAACGTCGAATACATCGCCCAGGGCACAATTCTGGCCCCGCTCCTCCCACAATGTAAAACCCCGTGACGGACGCAGAGTAAAAGCATCTAGCTACAAGCGACATGAGGAGATCCCTTGCTTTATGCCCATGACCGGCATCACCCTCAAATGGGGTCAAAAGGTAAGGACAATCACATCCTCGTCCAGGCCTGGCCGGGGAGGAATACGACTGCCGTGGGACTTACTCCTAGGAATAAAGTTTTTCCTTTTATCATTTCCTTTTCCTTTAGTGTTGCTAATTTGTACACAGCCAGCTAGCCAAGGTATTCAGTAGCTCTGGATCCCGATCGAGGATCTGCGGCCACCACGAGACCGTCGAGCATTCTTTCCTCAATCGGTTTTCTATTAGGAAAAAGGTTCCGCCAAAAAGATTATTAACAGAACTGCATGTCCCCGGGGAACGGACCCGACAAGTCCATGATCTCTCTCTCAAAATTTTCCAATGTGGAATCATACTAACACATCGGATAATCAGGGGAGTCACACCCACGTGGACCAGACTCACAACAATAGGGCAATATGTATTTACAACTTATATTTTTGCCAAGCAATAGAGAATATTTTCTAAACATTCGACGCCTCGAAGAAGAATATTTTGGCCTATCCTCAGCAAAAAACCTCTCCATCAAATGCGTCTTAAAAACACTCGGAGACTTAATAATTCAGCATCCCCGAGACCCTAGGGTCGGGGCTCTAAGCCCATAAAGCTCTCAAGATATGTCTCTAAGTCTGTAAAAAGCGGTATTCGAGCCTAAACTGATCCGATATATTCGGAGACTCAACATGAGCAATTCGGCAACTTGCGCGACCCTAGGGTCGGAACTCTGGGCTCACCAAGCCTCCAAAAAATAGCTCCGAGCTCACGAGAAGCTGTCTTCAAGCAAACTCGATGACTCGGAGACTGTCGCCAATCGCCACGCACTAGAAAATCCAAAATTGTAAGACCCTAACGGGCAGCCTCGACAAAACAAGATCTATTCTCCAAAAACTGTAAGACCTTAATAGGCATGAAAAATCCCAAAATTTTAGGCTATACGTCGCATTCATAAGAATCCCTAAAGGGCATACCCTCGGTGTAGACGCCTAAAACTTCTTCTCGGGATCAAAAATAGCCTCGGCCAAACATACATGACTCCGGTCGAAACGGCTGCTACAGCCCTGAACACAACTCAGGGACACCCGAATGTTGCTTAAAAATACTCCGAATCTACTTCGAAATGAACCGATTAAATGCAGGCTTCCCTCAACAGGAAAAAAATGAGTCCCGACCACGTTGGCTCAAAAATTGCAAAAGCGTTGATCTAATCGACATATGGGCTATGAACCTTCCGAGGTGCTCAAAACATCACAGACTACAACTTGAAATCGAAGTTCTTTTAGAACCGACGATGGGTCAGGCAAAATAATCAATAAGACCTTAACGAGAGGAAACAAAGCCTATGAAAAGCCTCCGGGCCTCACATTAAATAACGTAAGTGCCATTGGCGCCGACTAAGAAAAGCCTCCAGGCCTTACACCGAAAGGTCTCTACGACCATCAGCTTGAAAATTGACAACTTGAGGATTAAAGTGAGCTCAAATCATAACCCGATTCGGAGACCGGATCCAAAATAGTTAAACTAAGAAAAGCTTCTGGGCCTCATATCAAAAGGTCCCTATGACCGAATAGCGTAAGTGCCATTGTCGCCGGCTAAGCAAAGCCTTAGAGCCTCCGGGCCCCATATCGAAAGGTATCTATGACCAAACAACATAAGAGCCATTATGGCCGGCTAAGCATGCCTCCAGGCCTTATACTAAAGGGTCTCGACGACCAAGTAGCAGAAAGGCGACTATCGCTGGCCAAAAACTCAGATCAGAATTGAGGGTCGATTACAGCTCGAATCGCAACACGAGTCGGAGATTGAACCTGAAAAACCTCCAGCCCAAACGGGCTCAAGGATAAAATAAGCTCGAGTTAGGATCCCGACTCGGAGAGTGAACCAGAAACTCATAAAAAAAATACAAGCCTAAAGGCTACTCCAGGATTGAATCGGTTCGGTGGAAAAACTCCAGTGATCATAAATGCAAAAATTACAAATTAAAGGGCTCCCCCTTCTTATTATTATATATCAATTACAGGGCACAATCTCGACCCAAAATGTATGGTGGGATCTATATATGTGTATACACGACAAAGAAGGCAGGGAATGTTTGTTCCCCCTTTGTTTCCCTTTTGACAGTTACGGCCCCTCGGCTTCCCCCTCATCATCAGATATCAGAAACTTGGCATCAAACGCCGCTCCCTTGGCATGTTTGATCTCCTCTAAGAGATCGAAACCTCAAACGTGAATCTCCTTGAGGGTTTCCTTGCGGGATTTGCACCTCTCGTATTCCCTGCTATTGCTTGCATGATCAAGGGACTTCTTTAACTTGGCCCTAACAATGGCGGTACACTTTGAATAAGCAGCTATTTTTTGCACCGAATGAGTGTTATTTATTACGATCTTGGCCCGGACATCCACTACCTCAATTTTTGCCCTCGATAGCTTAGATGAGAGCCTCGCGATCACCTTTGCCCGAGCGGAATCATTCGTGTGAGCAGCCTGAAGTTGCACCTCAAAATGAACGTCGTGGATAGAGCTCTCTCTTTAGCCTCCAAATAAGCGCTAAGGCACGCTCGCAGCTCAGCAAGTTTGCGGTTGGCGGCATCAACCTTGCCCCAGAGTTGCTCCCGCTCATCCGCTTTGCCCTTCAACTTGAACAACAACACTTCAAAGACCGGCAAAGATAGAAAAAGAGACATGAAGGAAATACGTGCCAACAAGGCAGAATACCTGTTTCTCCAAGAGGATCTCCTGAGCACGGCTTTGATCCGCCCTGTGCCTTAAAGAAGCGAGCTCATTTTCCTTTACCGCGTGTAGAAGCTGGAGGGACCTTCCCCTTTCTCGAGCCTTCTGCAGATGGGTCTCACGACGAAGCAGCTCGGCTTTGAGCCTATCAAAAGCCTGAAAAAAATCCAAGAGCATGAAGAAAAAGGAAGGAAATACCGGTCCGAAACATCTTTATCACGGGCAAAAACTCACCGCAAGACCAAAACAATGAGCCTCACCAAGGGCCGAAGCTATGTCCAACAAAGTTTGGTCCCATAAGCTGGCTGACCGAATGAATCATTTCCTCTCAGCTATTGTGTCTCACCGCAAGCCTCTACACGCCACGAAACGTCTTTCTTTTTGCCACCACTCCTCAATTCTTGAACTGGCGATCTCGCCTTGAATGAATACCTAGCGCATGCAGTAGGGAAATCGATCAGAACAGCAAAGGGGAGGCCGCCCTAAAAAAAGTGGGAAGGGAAAGCCAGACACCTACCATGATAACTTACCTCCCACCTCCTTTTTGAAAGATCTCACCACCGGCGCCTATTATGAGTCCATCATGCTTCTAATTTGTGAGACCATTCAGCTAAGTCCGGAAACTCATCAGGCAACTAATGAACCATTACAAGCAGAAGACGGGAAGAAATCGCTGTGAGCCTGACCTCATGTAAAGAAAAAAGACAGCTCGAATAGAGTGCTTATGTGTGGAACTCCATTTCTCAAGGAACGATAAGAATTCTCTAGGGATAATGTCTGTCGTCTGAACTCGAACAAACTGGCTCATCCATCCGTGGTCTCCATCCTCTTGGCCGCTGATCATGGGAGCTCGAGTAGACCAGCATTGAAGAGCAACCAGGCCTCGAAAGTGCAATGGACGTTACAGTCTTATAAGGTAACTAAGAGTAAAATCTATCCCAGCCTTGTCGGCAAAGTACCTCATCGACCATACTATGCTCCAGAAGAAAGGGTGAACCTATGCCAGCATTACTTGATACCTTCTACAAAAATCGAGCACAAACCGCTCCGGGAAACCTGGCATGAGAACGATGGTATACATGCTCAAGAAACCTTCAACATACGTCGTAATGTTCTCCTCGGGGGAAGGGGCTTGCAGGACCATGCCTTCCGCCATCTACATTTTCTCCTAATTACCTCGAGGTCCTCCTCTACCACCGAAGAGGTAATCCTCGACACATGCCCTCAGTGGCCTAGAATATTAGGAGGTTTTTCTGGCGCAGCAACGCCCCTTGAGGGTGCGTGCTCCGAGCACCGCTCCCCCGATGTTGGAGAAGGTCTGTTATCGCTAGCCAAAGGCGAAATACAGGAAGAAGTACCCTTCTGTCGAGCATCAGACGTCGAAGCAGCGACCATGGTCACAATAGAATAATAGGAAGAAGAAGAGTATCCGGGCAGAAATTGCCTAAGAGCAGAGAAATGGGAAAGCTCATAGAAAACACCTGGCCCTATATAGGAGATGAGCTTATCAAATAAGAAACTGCAGTAATCATCGCATGAGGGAGGAGTGGACAAATATATAATGTCCAGGCAATAACCGACCAAACTGCCCAAACATGCCAATTAATTCTGGTCGCGTTAACATCACACTCCCTTTGGGGAATGCAATGGTGGAATTAATCCAGACTCCCACGTGATTCGTGAAAGTAGGAGGGGGGCCTCGGGGATCCATGATGTCGATCCCCCAGGATAACAACTCAACCTCGGCTACAAAATATAAAAGGGCTCTGAAGGCCCGATACCCAGTTCCCTGCAACAAGAAGGACTGCCGAAATAAAGACTCCTTTTTATTAACAAAATAGTTGTACATCTTTGCAGTATTCGGGAGGGAGAACATATGAAACAAAAAGAGAAGGGGGGCTCGGAGACTAATCCTCGCCGCTATACTCTTCGCTCTAATCAGGAATAATTAGACACTCCAGTTCCTCCTCTGTCTCGCGAGCCTTGTTCTGGTCAGCAGATAGCTCGAAGCCCCGGGACTTGAGTTCTTCCAGTACCTCCCTCTTTTCTTTCACCATGGCATGATTAACAGCATAGACCAGCTTCTGCTCGGCCACGTATACGTTGTGGCTGCGTCCGCCTTGTAAGCATCGGTGCCTTGTTCCACACCAAGCTTAGCCTTGGTCAAGGCAACGATCTCCTTGCGGGCGTCCGAAAGAAGGCTCTGTGATGTCTCCAACTCCCTAGTTGTATTTTTATTTCGCCAACTCCCTAGTTGTATTTTTATTTCTCCAACTCCCTAGTTGTATTTTTATTTTGCTCCCTCATCTCGAAAACCTTCGTTTCCAAATCGGCGATCCTCGAGTTTCCCTGGTCAACCTTCATTATAAAATAAGGCAACGAATATGTGAACACAAAACACATATATAGATGCTAAGCGGAGGAGCAGATATGAAAGAAAAAAGAGGAATACCTGTGCAGCAAGAGCGGTCTTCTCCCGGAGTGCTGCCTCTAAAGTGGCTCGAAGCTCCTTCATCTCTTCATCTCTCTGGATGCTTTGAGAATCAGAATCTTGTAGTCTCGAAGAAACGGCATCACTCTCTTTCTCGTGATGTGCGAGTTCCCCGTAGAGCCATGATATGACACGATCATATACTACATCACAATAAGGAAGTTTGAGAAAAGCGATGAATAATGCCCAAAGGTGAAGGGAAACACTCAAAAGAAAAATTGTCACCTGCTGCAGGGATTTCTCCGCTGCATCGACGGTGTCAGTTACATCAAGATAAACCCCATCAGGTACGTGATTGAGGATGTTGGCAAAAATTCTTTCCCCTCTAAAGGAAATGTTGGCTATGGCACCAACCATCCTCCAGGCGTCTTTCAATTCTCCCGACAAGACTGAACAGTTTCAGATGAAGTCGTTCGGGTTATCAACCCCGTCGAATAGTGGCCCATGCCTCGGTAAAGGCTCTGAACTTCTTCCCATCCAAGCCCGTAGCCCTGCTAGTAGAAGCTACATCAAATTTGGCTGACCTGTTTGAGACCACATCGGCATCCTCACCAATAACCTTCGGCTCCTTAGTCTTGCTGTCCCTAGCCATCCCAGACTCAGCAACCTTCGACCAAGGCACCTACGAACCCCTCTCACTGGTCCTCGACCTCCTCCTCAGCCGACTGCCATCATCACCTTCCTCCCCACCTACATCGGGAACCGGGTCAGATCTCGGTACACCAGCCTCGTCAAGTCGAGAAACGACCACTCTTGTTTTCCTTTTCTTGCCCATGTCGACCCCCAAGGCCCCCTTTTCGCTACCAGGGGTGGCCTTATCAACATATTTTCCCCAAGGACTGCATCAACACGATGAGTAGAGCACAAAGGGAATAAAAAAATACGAGATACATACAGAAAAGAAACTCTACCATGGTTCTTGGCCACCCAGTGCTTTTCGGCCACGATGGCCCAGGATCAAAGATGATACGGGAAACTTATGTCCAAGCACTCGATCCACCTTGCCAAGTCTGAAACCTCTTTAGAATGCCAAGGAGAAGCTGGAGAAAGTTTCCAAGAGGTTATTACAACGCTCGAAAGAAATGTTGAGAAACGATTAAAGAGAAGATATACTTACGCTAAAAGTTCCACCTTTCGGGAAAAGGCATCCATTGGACCGAGATAATGTCCGAGGTGCGCACCCAAACAAACCTGCTCATCCACCCCCGATCCTTCCCCTCATCGATGCTTGAAAGGAAAGGTTTCTTGGACCATTGCTAAAGCTTGATCAAGCCTCGGTACAGCCGAGGACGCTATAGTCCGATCAGATAATTGAGAGTGAGAACTTCACCTGCGATCTCCTCAGTAAAGTGCCTGAGCATCATCGTAATCCTCCAAAAAGATGGTTTGATCTGGCCAAAGGTCACTCGATACCGAATACAGAAGTCAAGGATCACCGGGTTGATATCCAAGGAAGGAAATTGTACGGATTCGTCGGGACCCATGGTGAATGGGTAGGTGTCTATGCAAAGAAAGCCCTCCTTGAAACTCGTAATATCACTATTGGTGGAAGGAATTCCCACTGTCATTGTTCTATCCCATCGGCAGTCACCTTCACTTTTTCGATATTAGTCACGACACTAATGTATCGAGATACATGCTCGCATTGGCCTGGCTTGGATGAGGGAGCCTCGATGTTGAAATCATTCGACGTATCAAGCTCGGAAGGGGTCCACTACTCCAGAGGAGGGACCGGCCTATTACCCCCCAGCCAACTGGGACTATGATGCAGTATTGTTCTGACGAGGTACTGTCCTAGAGGTCCTGGCCATAAATAGTGATGGAGCTCTTTTGAAAAGAGAAAAAGAGAGAAGGATGAAGTAAATTGGGGTTTTGGTTAACAAGCTTGGAGGAAGGGCAAAGGTGAGCCGCATCTGGTGATCAGATCATTTTATAGGAACCAATTGGGGAAGCGGAAGGGACGAGCCTACAGCAGTTCATGAACTCCTCAATCGTAGCATATGACGGTGGCTCCGTATGGTTTCCGAGGCTATGTCATCATGGTAATAATGGCCTTAAGGCTACGAGGCTATGGTCTCCATACGGTGTCATTTCCTATCACTTCGATATAGGAAACGCGAAGACTATCTGTATGCGGTAAAAATTAGAAGACTTGATTTTCACTATCAAGACAATTTTGGAAGCCTTCCTCGAGATCTCGAGGGTTGAAGGCTACGATCGAGTTCTCGGCCTCAGGTCTCATCGAGGTTCGAATCGAAGGAAGCAGGGCCTAAGATCAGGACAAGAGATGAGGTCTCCAAAGCACACGGTTACGCCTGGAAGGACCGGTCTATCTACAGCCTATTGAGAGGACTTGCATCAGGCCGTCCAATCTTTCTACTCTTGTAAATAATATAGACGTACTTTACCGATTCCCCTCGTCTATATAAGGGGGACTCACCCTACTTTGTAAAGGGTTGATGTTGTTCCACTTCTCAATAAGCAATAGTATCTCTCTCTCTCTCTCTTTCTTCTAAGTTATCTATGTTCTTCGACCCCGAGGTCGCTCTAGCATTTTATTGTTCTTCGTTTGTTCTTCATCATTTGGCTCAAGATTGACAGTATAAATCCTTGTGTGTATATATATATATATATATATATATATATATATATATATATACATACACATACACATACCTATTTTCCCCTTCCTAACTACCCTCGATGAGACCAAGATAGGCTCGAGGCCTGGCCCCGAGGTATCTACTGGCTTGCTCTGAGCCCGGGAGCGTCCCCTTACTGGTTCGATTATCATTTTTGGCTTATCGAACTTTACTATTTTACTCCTCGTTTAGCACTAATCACCCTTACAAACTAGCTAAGGAATAGATCACGTATTCTTAGAATCCCATTAATAAATTTAATTGTTGTTACCATTTTCATGGTAAACAAGTAGAGTTAGTACACCTAGAAGAACTAGGTTATTCTAGATTGAAAAATTGGGTACCACACAAATCACCCCCCCCCTCTTGTGTCGTATTGACGTATAAAACATCAAATACCAAAAGAGAAAGGGAAAAAAGATATAGAGAACTCCCTATGGCCCATCTGTCTGTATAGGCTCATGTGTGGTCCCTGGGTCCTCTCTGTGCTCGGGAACCTCAAACTGGTTCCCTATGACCTGCTGGTCTGCTACTAGGACTTGGACAGGCGTTGGAGCTGGTGCATGCTATGGGTGATTGGAGGAGGTCTCCTGTGGGTCTACCATCTGGATGACTGCATCGTCAGCTCTAGGAATCATCCTCTTCCTCTTGGAAGGCCTCTGTGACTGATCTAGCTGTGGATGAACTGCTAGTGTTGGGTCTTGGAGCAATAAGTCTAAAGGTAGGTGATCTGCCTTCAGTCTGTCAACATCTACTCGTAGCTCTTTCACAGACTCCTTGGAGGCTTGTGTCTTCCTCAGCTTCTTGTGCTCAATCGCAAGCTCCTTCAGAGCCTTGCTATGTGAGTCAACTGCCTTTGTGAGCACCGCTTGAGTGTCGAGGATTTTCTTTTGGTTGTCAAGTATCTCCTTGAGAGCATTCTCTATCGACTGTGGAACCTGTGGAACCTGTGGAACTAGAGGTACCGACTGAGCCTCTACAGTGGTGGTCAAGGTGGACAACTTAGAAGTGTTTGGCTAAGTCGGTGGACAGTAATGGGATGGGCCTGGGAAGATGGGATCTCCGGGCCTGCTGAGGTGGATGGACAAGAAGGAGTGGCTATGGATGTGGAAGGACTGGGAGGGATATCTATGGAAGTGGAGGTAGGCTCAGCAGGAGCCACTACCACAACTGGCTCTTCAGACTGGCCAGTTAGAGTAGTAGTTGTACCTTTGAAGTTCTTGCACTTGGGGTTGTCATACCTCTACATGCTGTACCAGAAAAAAGGGGCTTTTGCCTTTACTCTGATATCGAAGGGCCTCTTTTCCACCTTTAAGTCCCGGAAGTACATAGTGAGGGTACTGAGGAATGGATAGTTTCTGTCATGCTCGGCACCCATAATTGAGATAATCCTCAACATCACATTCCCTACATTGATTGGGTACCCCCCCTCCCCCATGATCGAAGATACCAAAATAGCCCGGTGAAGAGGAAGGGTGTTATCGTGAGTCATGGGGTCCAACCTACTACATACAAAGGTCTCCCACCCCCGTGCCTAAAAGTTTAAACTCCGCCTCAGAATTTTTACTCCAGTAGTCAACCAGTCAGGGGTGGTACCTGGGATTGCCAAGTATTGTGCCAACCATGGACGGACCTCCTCACCCATTTCCATCTTTACCATGTAAAGGGTCTCGTCCTCCTCATTAAAGGCAATGTATTCGTTGATGTACTTCCCATCAAATAACACTGTTAGATTCTGAACCTTAGCCACTTTGGAGCCCTTTTTGATGTGGGCTACATTGCAGTAAAATTCTTTGACCAGTTCGTTGGCATCCATACACTTATCTAGAAAATGATCCCAACCTACTCTTGTCCTAAACTACCTCAATACGTTGGGATTGTTAGGTAACAGGTCTTTATCAATAAAACTCCGCTTCGGGATTAACTTTCTCACCATCCACCACTTCCAAAATTTATGGTACGCCACCTCACTAAAAAATATATCTTGCCAGACCTTCGGCTTTCTCGTTCTAGCAATGGCCCCCACCTGAGGTTCACCTCCTTTTGCTACATCCTCATCATCTCCTACTGCATTTTCCACAGATAATGAAGCTATGGGAGAGGTGGAGTATTCCCCACTACCTGCTGTTGAGCCCTCAGACGACTCGAAAATAACATTTGTTGGTGCTTGGGCAGTGGGTGATGGTGGGGGAGTGTCTCTTAGCCTAGGTCTCTCTGGCCAGTCTTCCATGTACTCTGGCACAGAGTCCGAAGAAATTTCCTGTGATGGCTCATACTCACTCCCCGAGGAATGGGAAGCAGCTCTATTAGCAGCTTTTATCAGTTTTCTTGTCCTTTTAATGTTTTTTCGGACTTGGGGAGTGAGTTTGATCATTTTCTACTTCCCTCCCCGGGAAGATTCACCTCTTCCTGGTTGTTTAGACCCTTTACCCCATTGTTTAACCATTGTCTTCAATCACAATCAAGTAAACTTGTTAATATCAATGTAATCAGTTAAGAATCGAAGTTGCAAAACAGACATGAAAAGTGCAGACAGTTCTTAGAAACCACCCAGTGCGGACCGCACAAAATGGTGTACAGCCGCACAGGGGCCAGTGCGGACCATACAAAATGGCCATGCAATCCGCACAAGGGTGGAATTCAGACTACCCACCTTCTGCATCCAGGCAGTGTAGACCGCACAAAATGGTGTGCGGCTGCACAGGGGCCAGTGCGGTCCATACAAAATATAGTGCGGCTGCATTGTCCAAAGTTCAGCTTCTCAGAAGTTCATCAATGCAGTCTGCACAAAATGGTAGTGCGGACTACGCAGGGGCACCGCGGACCGCACAAAATCGACTACGGTCTACACTGAATGCCCAATTGTGGTACTAAGTTAGGGTTCATGAATTTTTGCTTTTAAGTCCCATTTTTCACCTAATTAGTATCCCTAAGTGATTTCCCAATGCATTGTACTAACTAAGTCTACATGAAACACAAATTTAACTAACCTAACCTAAGCAATTGAAGAAAAATACGGAAGGAAGAAAAATAAAGCTAAGAAAAACAAAAAGAAGAAGAAAATAACAAAAATTAAAGTAATTAGCTTAGCATTTAGTTACCAGATATGATATAGGGAGAAGATCACAAATCCAGATGATTAATTACGAGCAAGATAAGTATTGAACAGTGTTTTTGTGAGTATGAGAGTCAATAGTCTGAAAAGGGTAAAATGAGACCCTCAGGCCCTATTTATAGAAAAACCCTAGGGCCCAGTGTTACCTACAAGTGCGGACCGCACAAAATTGACCGCGTTCTGTACTACACTATTTTGTTCAAGTTCATACGGGCACCCTATGCGGCCCGCACAAAATGGACCGCAGCCGTAGTGGTCTACTGTGGATCGCACAAAATGTAGTGCGGCCGTAGTGGCAACTTCAAAGAGGTGGTCATTTTACCCTTTACCAGTGCAGAGTGCATAGAATATAGTGCGGTCACACTGGCAACTTCAGAGACCGGTGCATTTTTCCACCATGTCTTACACTGCATCAACACAACCCTATAACATCTCATAACTAGTTTGTAACACCCCATAAATTACGCTTAGGTGTGAATGTGGTAAATGAGTGGTAAGGTTATATTTTGAACATGTGAAGTCCCAACGAAATGATTTTTGGTAAAATAGATGTTTCAAAAATCAAGATGGAAAGCGAGGTGCATAAGATTTGACAAAATCGACTAAGTTGCAGAAGATCTATCTTCCATCAAGTTTTAGTAAAAATATGTAAGGAATTGGGAACACGAAAAGCATAAAAGTTGTAGGCATTTGAAATATTTTTTCAAAAATATATTATGGATCCCAAACAGATCTTTGTGCAAAACATTATGTGCGTTTTTCAGAACAGTACGCGTATGCGGGCCTGGTAGCGCGAACACTAGCTTGAACAAGCGTCCAGGTGCGCGATCACGCTAGTGAGAGGCTGTGTTACTTCCGTTTAGTGTGAACACTAGCGTGAACAAGCCCCCAGGTGCGCGAACATGCTAGTGGGGGTCGTTTTAAAGCTATATTTTGTCCCCCACAGCCCTAAAACATAAACACTTGCTCTAGAAAGGGGAACTCTCAGAAACCTAACTCCTTAAGGGTCCTTCCACCACTCAAGGTAAGTTCTAATGGTGATTCTAAGTTAATTTTACTTTCCCAACATCTTATTAACATGGGTAAACCCTCCATACCATTAGATATTCGATTGGGACATCATTGTTTAGAGAAGGAAGCCTAGAACTCGAAAATCAAGGGTTTGAACTTCGAAAAGGTAATGTCTTCACCCTCAAATTGACTCTAGCATTGGTTTAATGATTTTAAACCCTACTTCATGATATATGAGTTGATGGGTTTGATAGAAAAGCATGAACGATTATAGGTTTGGGGTGTTGAGTGTTTATTATTGGTTAAGGGTGGTGTTTACCTTATGGGTGATAAAGAATAATAAGGATTATAACCATTTGAGACTTTAGAATCTATCTAGGATCAAGAGAATGGGTTGTTGGGTGTAGAGACACCATTAATAAGGACTATAAAGCTTTATTTTCACCAAGTGTTTGATAAAATGCTTAAGTGACCAGAACATGAGCATTATAGCTAATATGGAATCCCTTTGACTTGTATTGATATAGATTAAAGTTGAAAGGGGTTGACAAACGTTGTATTATGCTCAAGAGCCGGACGTTAAGGTATGTAAAGCTTACTCTTTACGTTTGGTAATGTCTATGATTCTCCCTACGTCCCATTCATTATGATCATGACAAGTTTCCTCAGAAAGGAACTATGCCTTAGTTCCTTGAACAGTAGTAGGACTTCTATTCTCTAGATGGCATAGTCTCATAATCATTCGATATTCTATGAGTTTCAGTTATTACAAATCAACTTATTATAAATACTCATCTCAGGCTAATCCTATTCACTATTCTAGTATCATGTAACCCAGTATGGCTCATTATTTCAGTATCATGTATTGTAATATGATTCTCAGTTCCTGATTTTATATTCGTGAAAGTTGAACACCTGTATTTGGGCCTGAGGCCGCAGTTTATGCTTTATGCATCTTTGGGCCTGAGGCCACAGTTATGTATACGTATACTTGGGCTCTAGGCCGCAGTTGTGCATATATATATATATATATATATATATATATAGGGCCCGAGGACATAGTTTAATATTCAGTTAAACAGGTTGTTCATCATTCAGAAGAGGGAGTATTCACATCCTTACTTCCTTGTTCAGTTATCAGTTTATCAGCTAGCAGTTCAGTTTCAGTTCCAGTATTTACAGCTCTTTTGTTCAGCTATTTTGCATACAAGTGCAATTCAAATGTACAGACGTCCCTTTTTCCTGGGGCCTGTATCTCGCGATGCAGGTATTAATTTTCAAGTTGACGATTCTGCTTGTTAGGACATCTCGTATCAGCTGTTGGTGAGCCCCAGTCTTTCGGGGCCTTATCTCTCTTTTGTTTTAGTCATTATAGTATTTCAGTTAATAAGGCATACCGGGGACCTTGCCCCGGGTAAACAGTTGGCATTTTTAGTATTTCTTAGAGGCTTCGTAGACTATAACCCAGTCAGTCAGATATTAGCAGGCTTTCATTTGTTCGCCTTGTCGGCTACTTGTTTATACTTGCAGACCTTTCAGCATTTTCCGCATCTATGATATTTCAGTCAGACTTTTTAGCAAATTATCATGTTTTACATTTACCTCTAGCTCATAGTTATACCACATGTTGATCCAGCCATACAATTGGTTCGCTCGGTCATATGCAGTCAGGCACCGAGTGCCGTGTTACGCCCGGGCCATGGTTCAGGGCATGACAAAGCTTGGTATTAGAGCCCTAGGTTCAAGAGTCCTAGGGAGTCTATGAAGTCGTGTCCAGTGGGGTCTCTTTTATGTGTGTGTGCACGCCACACATGTACACAGTTTACCACCAAGACATATAGGATTGTTTCAGTTCTTTCATACTCTAGATCGTGCAGTTAGGGCTATGCTTTCAGAAATCTTTCTAACCCGTGTGAATTGCGTATTTTAGAAAAATGCTTGCAAAAAAAAGTACACCAGGAGGGCCTCAACTGCTAGCCAGGGGGCCACAGCTAATGCTGCTCAGGAGAAGGACACTCCGGCCTAAGGGGTTGCACCGGGCTCAGTGCCCAGTGCTTCAGACATGGATGTCAGGGGAGCTATCAAATTCCTTACCCAGATTGTTGCTACCCAGGCTCAAAGGCAGGGAACAAGTGATGTTCATGAGATGGGTAGTTCCAGTTTTAGGGAATTCCTCAACATGAAACCTCCCGTCTTTAAAGGCTCCAAAAAGGATGAGGATCCGCAAAGATTTATTGATGAGGTTAAGAAGATATTTCGAGTGATGCATGCTACAGACACTGAGGCAGCATAGCTTGCTGCGTACCAGCTGAAGGATGTTGCCAACACTTGGTATGAAACGTGGGAAGAGTCCCGAGGGGAGGATGCGGATCCTGCAACTTGGAAGGAGTTTGCAGATGAGTTCCTTGAGCACTTTCTACCCATTGAGATCTTGGAAGCTAACGCTTTAGAGTTTGAGAGACTCAAACATAATGATATGAGTGTGAATGAGTACTACCTCAAGTTCTTCTCTCTAGCCAAGTATGCTTCAGAAATGGTACGTGATATGAGGGCCAGAGTTAGGCGATTTGTGTTGGGGCTTTCAGATGATTTATTTGCTGATGCTAATATAGCTGCTCGGAATAATGACATAACCATCACTAAGATGGTTGCCTTTGTTCAAGGGAATGAAGACAGGTTGAAAGAAGAAGAGCGGCTACAGAAAGAGAAAGATAGGGAATTCAACAAGAGAGCTAAGTCTGTAGGAAATTTCAACCATGGGGGATATCAAGCAGGAGGCAATCGCCAGTTCTTCAGGAAATCAAAATCAGGACCTGCTCCATCTTCAGCTAGTGCACCGGTTTAGAGGTCCAAGTTTAACAAGAAAAACCAGAATTTCAGAACACCAGACTTACAGTCACAGGCTAGTATGGGCAACAGGGTCCCTAGTTACCCTATTTGCAACACGTGTGGTAAGAGGCACCTAGGGTTGTGTCATTTGGGCACAAATGGTTTCTTTGGGTGCAGTTAGTAAGGCCACTTCGTGAGAGATTGTCCATCGACAAAGCAGAACAATGGAGGCAATGTAGCTCAGCCCACTAATTCAGCAGCCCATCATAACTCTCAGGCTCAAAAAGGGCGTGGCGCAGCAAAGTCGAATAATACAGGTGGTGGACAAAACCTCTTGTATGCACTGCCAGACCGTCAGGACACAGAGGCTCGTGGAGATGCTGTCACAGGTATGCTAACAATATTCACTTTTGATGTCTATGCTCTTATAGATTCGGGATCCACCCTATCTTATGTAACCCTATATATTGCAAAGAAATTTGGGATATAACTAGAAAAGTTGTGTGAATCCTGTGAAGTGTCCACTCAAGTTGGAGAATCAGTTATAGCAAGGTGTATCTATAGGGGATTTCTAGTTAAAGTGCATCATCGTCTTACTGTAGCAGACTTAGTAGAATTGGAGATATTAGACTTCGATGTGATCATGGGCATGGATTGGTTAGAGTCATGTTATGCCAAAGTGGGTTATAGAACCAAAATAGTAAGTTTTGACTTTCCTGGTGAACCAGTCTTAAAGTGGAAGGGTGATACAGTAACACCTAGGGGTAGGTTTATTTCCTACCTTAAAGCCAGAAAGATGATCTCTAAGGGACATATCTATCACCTGGTTCGAGTTGAGGATGCAGACGCTCAGATCCCCACTCTCCATTCAGTACCTATTGTGAATGAGTTTCCTTCTTGTGTTTACCGAAGATCTCCCTGGAGTCCCTCCCGATAGAGAGATTGACTTTGGAATTGATCTACTTCCAGGCACTAAGACGATATATATTCCACCTTATAGAATGGCTCCAGCAGAGTTAAAAGAGTTAAGGGTCCAGTTGAAAGATCTTCTAGATAAGGGATTTATAAGGCCAAGTGTCTCACCTTGGGACGCACCAGTCTTGTATGTCCGAAAGAAGGATGGGTCCTTGCGTATGTGCATTGACTATCGTCAGTTGAATAAAGTCACCATCAAGAACAAGTACCCTCTTCCCAGAATAGATGATTTATTTGATCAACTTCAGGGTGCCCAGTATTATTCCAAGATTGACCTCAGATCGGGATACCATCAGTTGAAGGTTAAGGAAGTTGATGTTCCAAAAATAGCTTTTAGGACTCGATATGGGCATTTCGAATTTTTGGTAATGTCATTTGGTTTAACGAATGCACCAACAACTTTCATGGACCTTATGAATAAGGTCTTCAAGCGTTATCTTGATTTATTTGTTATCGTGTTTATTGATGACATCTTGATTTATTCCCCTAGCAAGACTGACCATGCAGAACATCTCAGAATTGTGTTGCAGACACTACAGGATCACAAGCAATATGTAAATTTTCCAAGTGTGAATTTTGGTTGAAATCAATAGCATTTTTGGACCATGTCATCTCAGGGGAAGGCGTGAAGGTGGACTATCAGAAAATAGAGGCAGTGAAGAATTGGCCTAGACCCACCTCAGTATCCGATATAAGAAGTTTCTTGGGTCTAGCAGGCTATTACAGGCGTTTCGTAGAGGAATTTTTTTCTATATCATCCCCTTTGACTAGATTAACTTAGAAGAAAGTCAAATTTCAATGGTCGGACGCGTGCGAGAAAAGTTTTGAGGAGTTAAAGAAAAGGTTGACTTAAGCTCCAGTCCTGACACTACCGAAAGGAACCGAAGGGTTCGTTGTGTATTGTGATGCTTCAGGGGTTGGTCTTGGGTGTGTATTTATGCAGCATGGTAAAGTCATAGCCTACGCGTCGAGACAACTCAAGGCTCATGAGAAGAATTATTTGACTCATGATCTTGAATTAGCAAGCTGTGGTGTTTGCGTTTATGATCTGGTGCCATTATTTGTATGGGGTACATGTTGACATTTTTACAGATCACAAGATCCTCCAGTACATCTTCAATTAAAGATAATTAAATCTACGTCAGAGAAGGTGGCTCGAATTACTTAAAGATTATGATGTTGATATCCTCTATCATCCAAGAAAAGCAAATGTTGTAGCTGATGCTCTCAGTTGGCGTTCTATGGGCAGCTTAGCTCATGTTGAGGTAGACAAGCGAGCTATGGTGAAGGAAGTCCACCGCTTAGCAAGTCTAGGAGTTCTACTTTTGGACTCCGAAGATGGTGGCATTGTTCTCCAGAACAGGGCTGAATCCTCCTTAGTAGCTGAAGTGAAGGAAAAATAGTTCAGTGGTCCCTACATATTGCAGCTGACGGAGTGAATTCACAAACACGAGACTATGGATTTTGAACAAGGGGGAGATGATGGTACTTTGAGATATAGAGGCAGACCATGTGTTCCAAACATAGATGGGCTCAGAGAGAGGATTATGTCAGAAGCCTACAATTCTAGGTATTCTATTCACCCAGGTTCCACAAAGATGTATCACGATCTTAAGGAGGTTTATTGGTGGAACGATATGAAAAAGAATATAGCAAATTTCGTGGCTAAGTGTCCAAATTGCCAGCAGGTGAAAGTCGAACACCAGAGGCCTGGCAGTTTAACTCAAAATGTATAAATTCCCATTTGGAAATGACAGATGATAAACATGGACTTCATAACCGGTCTACCTCGCTCGTTTCGGAAGCATGATTCGATTTGGGTGATTGTAGACCGACTTACCAAGTTAGCTCACTTCTTGCCAATAAAGGCTACAGATTCGGCCGAGGATTATGCCAAGTTGTATATCAAAGAAATTGTCCGATTGCATGGGACTCCCTTGTCCCATATCTCTGATCGTGGTGCTCAGTTCACATCAAACTTTTGGAAATCCTTTCAGAAGGGATTGGGCACAAGGGTGAACCTCAGCACCGCTTTTCATCCTCAGACAGATGGACAGGCGGAATGCACCATTCAGACTCTGGAGGATATGTTGAGGGCGTGTTTTATTGATTTTAAAGGCAGTTGGGATGATCATCTACCTCTCATTGAATTCGCTTACAATAACATCTATCACTCTAGTATCAATATGGCACCATACGAAGCTCTGTACGGGCAAAGGTGTAGATCACCAATTGGTTGGTTCAAAGTTGGAGAAGCGGAGTTGTTAGGACCCAATTTGGTTTATCAAACTATGGAGAAAGTCAACTTAATACAAAGGCATTTGAAGACGGCTCAAAGTTGCCAAAAGTCCTATTGGGATATGCGGCATAGAGACTTAGAGTTCCAAGTTGATGATTAGGTGTTTTTGAAAGTATCGCCCATGAAAGGCGTTATGAGATTTGGGAAGAAGGGGAAACTTAATCCCCGCTATATTGGTCCATATAGAATCCTGCGAAGGATCGGACAGGTAGCTTATGAGTTAGAATTACCACAATAACTAGCTGTCGTACACCAGTGTTCCATGTGTCCATGTTGAAGAAATTCTTGGGAGACCTGTCACTTGTGGTTCCTACAGAGGTTATCGGGGTTAAAGATAGCCTATCTTATGAAGAAATTCTAGTAGCTATTCTTGATCGTCTCAGAACTAAGGAAATTGCTTCAGTAAAAGTGCTTTGGAGGAATCAAAAGATTGAAGAGGGTACATGGGAAGCCGAGGAGGACATGAAGTCCAGATATCCCCATCTCTTTGAAGGGCCAAAGGAAAATGTGGAAGGTAATTGACCTTTCCATTAAGTTCTTAGTATTTAGTGATCACATGCTCATTCAGTTGGATACACATGTATTCATGATATTTCAATATTCTCATATCACCATCACACACGTTTAATGTCCATAGATAGTCGTAGTTGCAACCACGACCATCATTCGAGGACGAATGATCCCAAGGGGGAGATAATGTAACACCCCGTAAACTCAGCTTAGGTGTTAATGTGATAAATGAGTGGTAAGGTTATATTTTGAACATGTGAAGACCCAATGGTATGATTGTGGGTAAAATAGTTTTTTCAAAAATCAAGATGGAAATGGAGGTATATAAGATTTGACAAAATCGACTAAGTTGCAAAATATCTATCTTCCATCAAGTTTTAGTGAAACTGTATAAGTAATTGGGGAAAACACAATGAATAAATGTTGTAGGCCTTTAAAATATGTTTCCAACGATATATTATGGAGCCCAAACGGATCTCTGTGAAAAAAGTTATGTTCGTTTTTCATAACAGTATGCATATGCGCGCCCGGTAGCGCGAACAAGCCTCCAGGTGCGCGATCGCGCTAGTGGAAGGCAATGTTACTGCCGTTTAGCGTGAACACTAGTGTGAAAAAGCCTCCAGGTGTGTGAACGCGCTAATGGGGGGTCATTATAAAGCTATATTTCGTCCCCCACAGCCCAAAACATAAAAACTTGCTCTAAAAAGGGGAACTCTCAAAAACCTAACTCCTTAAGGGTCCTTCCACCACCCAAGGTAAGTTCTAATGGTTATTCTAAATTAATTTCACTTTCCCAACATCTTATTAACATGGTTAAATCCTCCATATCATTAGATATTCGATTGGGACATCATTGTTGAGAGAAGGAAGCATAGAACTCGAAAATCAAGGGTTTGAACTTCGAAAAGGTAATGTCTTCACCTTCAAATTGACTCTAGCATTGGTTTAATGATTTTAAACCCTAGTTCATGAGATATGAGTTGATGGGTTTGATAGAAAAGCATGAACGATTATAGGTTTGGGGTGTTGAGTGTTTATTATTGGTTAAGGGTGTTGTTTGCCTTATGGGTGATAAAGAATAATATGGATTATAATCATTTGAGACTTTGGAATCTATCTAGGATCAAGAGAATGTGTTGTTGGGTGTAGAGACACCATTAATAAGGACTATGAAGCTTTATTTTCACCAAGTGTTTGATAAAATGCTTAAGTGACCAGAACATGAGCATTATAGCTAATATGGAATCCCTTTGACTTGTATTGCTATAGATTAAAGTTGAAAGGGGTTGACAAATGTTGTATTACGCTCAAGAGCCGGACTTAATGTATGTAAGGATAACTCTTTACGTTTGGGAATGTCTATGATTCTCCCTATATCCCATTCATTATGATCATGACCAGTTTCCTCATAAAGGAACTATGCCTTTGTTCTCTGAACCGTAGTAGCACTTCTATTCTCTAGATGGCATAGTCTCATAATCATTCGATATTCTATGAGTATCAGTTATGACAAATCAACTTATTATGAATACTCATCTCAGTATAATCCTATTCACTATTCTAGTATCATGTAACCCAGTATGGCTCATTATTTCAGTATCATGTATTGTAATATGATTCTCAGTTCCTGATTTTATATTCATGAATGTTGAACACCTGTATTTGGGCCTGAGTCTGCAGTTTATGCTTTATGCATCTTTGGGCCCGAGGTCGTAGTTATGTATACGTATATTTGGGACTGAGTCCGCAGTTGTGCACATATATATATATATATATATATATTTGGCCTGAGGTTGCAGTTTAATATTCAGTTAAACAGGTTATTCATCATTCAGAAGAGGGAGTATTCACATCCTTACTTCCTTGTTCAGTTATCAGTTTATCAGCTAGCAGTTCAGTATCAGTTCCAGTATTTAAAGCTCTTTCGTTCAGCTATTTTACATACCAGTGCAATTCAAATGTACTGACGTCCCTTTTGCTCGGGGCCTGCATCTCGCGATGAAGGTAACAATTTTCAGGTTGACGATTCTGCTTGTTAGGACATCTCGTATCAGTTGTTGATGAGCCCCAGTCTTTCGGGGCCTTATCTCTCTTTTGTTTTATTCATTATAGTATTTTAGTTAATAAGGCATACCGGGGAACTTTCCCCGGGTAAACAGTTGGCATTTTCAGTATTCCGTAGAGGCTTCGTAGACTATAACCCAGTCAGTCAGATATTAGCAGGCTTTCATGTGTTAGCCTTGTCGGCTACTTGTTTATACTTGCAGACCTTTCAGCATTTTCCGCATCTATGATATTTCAGTCAGACTTTTTAGCAGATTATCATGTTTTACATTTACCTTTAGCTCATAGTTATACCACATGTTCATCCAGCCATACAGTTGGTTCGCTCGGTCACATGTAGTTAGGCACCGAGTGCCGTGTTACGCCCAGGCTATGGTTCGGGGCGTGACATAGTTAGCCCAAAAATAAATCCTATACTACAAAGAAAATCAAAGAAAACAAGAAGAAAAACAGATGGATTGCCTCCCAAGAAGCGCCTGATTTAACGTCGTGGTACGGTGCAGGTTACTGTCACATAATTTGAAATAAAGAAGTGTCACCACGTGGCTGTCAATTTTCCCAAGATAATGCTTGACCCTATGCCCATTCATTCTAAAACTTTCCCCACTTTTGTTCTTTAAATAAAGAGCACCAAATTGTATCGCACAAACTACTTAAAATGGTCCGCTCCACTTTGACTTCAGCTTTCCCGGGAACAACCTTAGATGAGAATTGAATAAGAGCACCATATCTCCCATCTTGAACTCCTTGACCCAAGTATATCTATCATGAAGGTATTTTATTTTTTCCTTATACAGGGATGAACTAGAGTAGGCATGGAACCTACATTCATCAAGCTCATTGAGTTGCTCCACACGAGATTAGCAGCTATATCCCAATCAAGATTCATCTTCTTCAAGGCCCACATAGCCTTATACTCTAACTTCACTGGTAGATGAAATGCTTTCCAAAACAGCAACCGCTATAGCGACATGCCAATTGGGGTCTTGTAAGCGGTCAGGTAAGCCTATAGAGCATCATCCAACTTTTTAGACTAATCGATCCTATTGGCATTGACGGTTTTGGACAAAATGCTCTTGATCTCCCTATTGGACCTTCAACCTGGTCACTTGCTTGAGGATGATAAGGTGTAGACACTTTGTGGTTGACACCATAATTGGAAGCAACGCGTTAAAAGCTCTATTACAAAAATGCGATCCTCCATCACTAATAATTGCGCGAGGAGTACCAAACCTTGTGAAAATACTCTTCTTTAGAAATGACACCACATTCATAGCTTCATTGTTGGGCAAGGTAATGGCCTCAACCCATTTTGAGACATAATCAACCGCTACAAGAATGTAGGTGTTTCCACACAAGCTTACAAAAGGGCCCATAAAATTGATACCTCACACATCAAAGATATCCACTTCGAGAATGGTGTTTAGAGGCATCTCATCTTTCTTGGAAACCCCGCCCGCTCGTTGACATTGATCCCACCTTTTTACTAGATCACTTGCATATTTGAACAAGTTTGGCCAATAAAAACCACAACTCAGAACTTTTGAAGCTTTCCTCGCCCCTCCATGATGGCCACCATATGGGGAGGAATGACAAGCTTCTAGGATGCTAAATTTCTCCTCCTCAGGTAAATACCTCTGGATCACTCCGTCGGTGCAATCTTGAACAAGTATGGCTCGTCCTAATAGAAGTCCAGACTATGCTGTTTGAGCTTATTCCTTTGGTTAGAAGAGAGCTCACAGGATTATGCCAGTCACAAAGAAATTAGCAATATCGGCAAACCATGGCCTATCACTCATTGACAAAGAATGTAGCTGCTCATCGGGAAATACATCATTGATCTCTAGGCCATCACATGATATTCCTTCCTCCTCCAAGCGGGACAAATGATCCGCAACTTGGTTTTTACTACCCTTTCGGTCCATAATTTATAGATCAAATTCTTGAAGTAGTAATACCCATCGCATCAACCTTGCCTTGGAGTCTTTCTTCGTCATCAAGTACCTAAGGGCGGAATGATCGGTGTGCACTATGACCTTGGCCCCCATAAGATACGACCATAACTTTTCCATTGCTAACATTATGGCCAATAACTCTTTCTCGGTTATCGTGTAGTTCCTTTGAGCCTCATTCATGGTCTTGCTTGCGTAGTACATTGAATAAAACATTTTGTTAACCTTTTGACCCAACACAGCCCAACTGCAATTTCACTCGCGTCGCACATGAGCTCGAAAGGCAATCTCTAATTTGGTTCGGTAATGATAGGGGTAGTGGTCAAATTAAGCTTGAGAAGCTCAAATGCTTGCATACATTCCTCATCGAACACAAACTTGACATCCTTTTCTAGTAGCTTGCACAAGGGATTTACCACCTTCGAAAAATATTTTATAAATCTCTGGCATGCCTAAGGAAACTCCTCACCCTCTTGACATAAGTGGGGGGAGAAAGCCTTGAAATCACCTCTATCTTGGCTTTGTCAACTTCAATCCCATGCTTTGTAATTTTGTGGCCTAACACTACGCCCTCCTCAACCATGAAGTGGCATTTTTCCCAATTGAGTACGAGATTTGTGTCTTCACAACAGGCCAAAACTCTATCCAAATTTCCCAAACACTCTTCAAATGAATCACCAACCATACAAAAATCATCCATAAATACCTCCAAAATGTCTTCCACCATAGCGGTGAAAATAGCCCTCATGCATTGTTGGAATGTCGCCAGGGTATTACACAACCTGAATGTCATCCGAAAGAAAGAAAAGATGCCATATGGACAAGTAAATATGGTCTTCTCCTGATCCTCTAGAGCGATTAAGATTTGATTATATCCCGAATATCCATCCAAAAGCAATAAAAGGCACGCCCCGCAAGGCGATCAAGCATTTGGTCAAGGAATGGAAATGGAAAGTGATCCTTGCTGGTCACCTTGTTCAGCTTTCGGTAGTCCATGCATACCCTTCATTCGGTAAGTGTCCGAGTGGGAATAAGTTCATTGATGTCATTTGTCACCATATTCATACCACACTTTTTGGCATACACTGCACCGGAGAAGTCCATAAGCTATCGAAAATGGGGTACACAACCCCGACATCTAACCACTTTATTCTTGCATTGCTTCATTCAACCTCCTTTGATGTTCCAATTAGGGTTTTGCATCATCCTCCGAAATTATCTTGTGCATACAGAATGCAGGGCTTATTCCCCAAATATTGGCCAAAGTCCATCCAATTGCCTTCTTCCTCTTTTTGAGCACCGCCAAAGTGGTGTCTACCTGCATGTTAGTAAGACAAGAGGAAAAAATAACTGGTAAAGTAGAACTAGGGCCTAAGAATTCATACCTGAGGTGTGGAGACACCGGAGGTTCCTCGATTTAAGGCTTTGTAGGAGGAGTCTTTCTATTTTCAAGGTCCAAGGATAGCTTCATAGGCTCATAAGAATAAGAGCACATTCGATGCAAAGCATTCACGCACTCCACTCGGCCCTCATCATCATTGATATCAAGATTTAACAACACGGCCTCCATCGGGTCCTCCACATTAATCATAGCACTTGTATCAATTATCACAACAGTGACTAGATCTACAAAGGAGCACATTTCGGTACAATTGGGCTGCTTCATTGACTTGCACACATGGAATACTACCTTTTCATCACCCACCCTAAAAGTGAGTTCCCCTGCTTTCACATCTATTAGAGCCTTCCCCGTAGCAAGGAAAGGTCTCCCCAATATGATCGGAACTTCATAGTCGACCTCATAATCCAAGATCACAAAATCAACTAGCAAGGTAAATTTGTCCACCCGGACAAGCAGATCATCAACTATACCCAATGGTCACTTCATTAATCTATCAGCCATCCGCAATCTCATGGAAGTTGGCCTTGGTGGCCCAATACACAAAGTCTTGAAAATTGAGTAAGGCATCAAATTGATACTAGCCCCTAAGTCACACAAAGCTTTAGCAAAGTATGCACTCCCAATAGTGCAAGGGATTAAGAAAGCACTGGGATTCTCCAATTTTGGAGCCATTGAATGTACTATAACACTAACTTGGTGGGTCATCTTGATAGTCTTGTAGTATGTGGATCTTTTCTTTGTAACCAAATCTTTCATGAATTTGGAATAGCCAGGCATTTGTTCCAAAGCCTCCACCAAGGGCACATTGATGGATAGGCTCTTTATCATTTCAATGAACTTCTTGAAATGATTCCCATTCTTCTGCTTGGCTAGCCTTTCAGGATAAGGTGGAGGTGGCCTGGGCAAGGGTGCCATGGTTTTTCGAACAACCGACTCCGACATGTCAATTACGTGTTCCCTAGACGGGTTCACGTCATTTTGTGTTTCCACCTCGGCATCTTGAATATCAATTCTCAATTCTTGATTCACATTCTCAACCACCAAAGGAATTTCATCTTCTTGCAACTCAACTTCATCACCCAAAACTTGCTTTTGTTTGGAGGCATTCACATCACCGCCTCTTCCACTTCTTGTAGTTACTGCCATAACATGATTGTTCCCACCCTTTGGGTTCACTACCATATCACTTGGTAGAGCACCCTTAGGGCGTGTATTCAAGGACTGAGAGATTTGACCCAGTTGCTCCTCCAAATTCCTAATTGAAGTATTATGAGAAGCCAATTGTGCATCGAAATCCGTATTCTTTTTCATCATTTGTTCGAACATCATTCAATTCTACCCATTTCATTGTTGGATGAACTAGGACCCTAGATGGAAAAGAAGGCGGATTGTTCGATTGTTGGTACATTGGGGGCCTTTGAAAGCCTTGCCCTTGATTTTCTTGGTTATTGTTCCACCCGCCATGGTTGTTGTTGTTTCCACCCCAATTGCTGTTGTCGCCCCAGTTTCCTTGATTGTTGCGGTTGTTGTTTTTATTTCCCCATTATTTTTCCCTTGATTTTGATTTTTCCAATTATTTTTGCCTTGTTGTTGGTTACCCCAATTGACCTGGGATCGCCATTGTTGTTGTTGGTTGGAAGAATTGCCTCTTTGGCCTTGATAATTGTTCACATATTGTACCTCTTCATTTTGCTCATCATAGCCATCATCTTGAAATCTATTACCATCATTGTCAAATTGATCCGAATTCCCTTGGTTCTGTTGACCTCTTTGCCTTCTTTGGTTCACTAGCATGTTAACACCCTCCATAGCATTCACTTGGCGAGGATTCTGAACTTGTTGCAACTGTGCCTTTGCTAATTAGTTCATTGTTGTTGTAAGTTATGCTATAGCTTGTCCATGGTCATGTAGTTATTTGTGCAAATGAGTAATTATGGGGTCACCCTGAGGCACGTTGGCTCTACTTTGCCAAGCGGAGGATGTGTCAGCCATTTCATCAAGAATCTCACAAGCTTTATCTTAAGGCAGCTTCATGAAATTGATGCCCCGATAGAAGGTTTGTTGTATCATCGCCTCTATCATATCATTGTTGGGGCATTCCTGCACTATAGTTCTATATCACTCCTAAATCTCATGCAATGGTTCGGTAGGCTCCTGCTTGAAGGCTAAGATCTCATCCTGTAGTGCTGCCATGTGTCCTAGTGAGAAGAATTTGGCAATGAACTTATCCGCCAACTTATCCCAAGTTGTGATGGAATGGTTGGGAAGTCGCTCAAGCCAGTCCAATGCTTTCCCCCTAAGTGAGAAAGGGAAAACCTCAATCAAAGTGCCTCCTCGGTCACATTGGTTTGCTTGCTCCCCCAACAAGTATCCACAAACCCCTTGAGATGTTTGTAGGCATTTTGAGTGGGAGTGCCCTTGAAGTACCCGCGCTGCTCCAATAATGTCAGCATCACGTTTGTTATTTGAATATTGCCTACCCAGATCTGGGGCAGAACAATAGGACCCGCAAAGCCTTGGTTGGGAAAAACTCTAGGGGCCACTCTTGGAGGTGGCAGAGGAGTGTCTGGAATATTGTCATTTGCATTGGCCTGACGGCCTCTACATTATCCTTGAGGTACAAGAGGCACCTCTTCATCTCCAATGTCATCTACCTCCTCCCCCGCATTCACATTTCCAAGAGGGTGACTAGCATTTAATGCCATTTTGGTACCTGAAGTATTGACACACACAAATTAGTAATGAGAAGGAAAGAAGAACAAAATACAAATCTAACTAAATAGATAGTCAAAAACAGTTAGCTCCCCGGCAACGGTGCCAAAAAGTGGTTGAGCCCTGATCTACACTACTAATTAAGTAGCGAGAGAGGGTCGAAATACCTTTTACCCGATTTAGGGTCGGGATCGATATCCACATAGAGCTAGAATTTAGAATCGAGTATCTATCTAGTGTAGAATTATGTATGTGTCACAAATTACACTTCTATTTATTTTTGGGGTTTTTTGTTTACTTCTACTATTATCAAACTACAAATAGTAATTGCAACTAAATTATGCTAACAGTTATAATGCTACAAGTTGTTCAAATAGATTTAAAAGACACTAGGGTAATGACTACCGCCTAGGTGGTCAATTGATGGGTACTTGAATCTAAGGCACGTTTGACATATTTGGGGAGTATGATATAACTGTTGCATGACTTTACCCACTCTACACCTCTCGGTGGTTCGAGTGATTTTGCCCGAATTGGCTTTCTCAAGACCAATTGAGTATGTAAATTTGCACAAGAAACTAGGGTTCAATTCGCGTATTACTCTCTCGAGGTTTAACCCTTTAATGGGGATATCAATCTCTTGAGTACACACCAATTCATTGTTGGACCGATTTCGGAGACTTAAGCTATCTTTCTCAAGAAGAGCTCAAGTCAACTCAACACAAACTAGTATTTCCAACCACTAATTTCGAAATTAACCATGAAATTAGCCCAAATAACAAACATCCATAGTCAATTTAGCCCTAAATTACAAGACCCATCAATTAACCACACTAGGGTTGAGCCACAACCCTAGCTAATAGGTCTAGCTACTCATAATTGAAGAATAAAAATAAGAAATATATGAAGAGAAACTCATATTAATTAATCACTTATTTAAACACAAAGATTCAATGATTAAAAGTAGCTAAAAGTTCCCAAAATAGCTAAGAATCTTGAACCCACGAGTGCAACTGCTTAATTACAATATTTGATGCCCTAAAAATGGAAAAAGAAGCTATTTATACTAGGATGAAAAATATGGATAAAAATGCCCATGCGAGTTAGTGTGGACCGAAAAAAATGGTGTGCGGCAGCATTAGGGCTCTGAACTTGAAACTTCAACTCTCTGAACTCGGGCAATGCGGACCGCACATAATGGACTACGACTGCAGAGGGTTCTAGTGCGGTCCACACAAGATGGACTGCGGACCGCATTGACTTGAAAACTCCAAATTGCAATTTCTCTGATTCTTGGATCTGCGGACAACACTAAATCAAATGCGGCCACATTGCCTTTAGTTCGGACCGCACAAAACCTAGTGCGACCGCATTGCCTCTTAGCCTGGAAATTAGCCTCTCTAAATCTCCTAGTGCGGACCGCATAAAGTGGTGTGCGGCCGTACTGGCCTATTTTGCTTAAGCTTGTCTTGTCTTTGGCACTTGTGCACATTTCACTCCTTTCGAGCTGATCTTTGAGATCTTGTCATTTTGATGATCAAACCTACAATCAAGTAAAACTTGTGAGCCATTTTGGAACTATTTTTTATGAATTTCTAATCAAAGCATAAGCAAGAAAGAGTATAAAATGGGTCAAAATCCCTAGTTATCAGCGTGTGAAGAATATTTTCATGTTTCCTAGTTGGGAGTGAAGTAAATTTCATGTTGCGGTATGAGTTCAGACTCAGGAAGATTAAGTGAATGCGTGATATTTATGACAGTGGTAGGTATATAGAAATGTTAGTTTGAGGCAAGGCAGGTGGGTTATCTCCTGCGGAGTGTTTTGAAGTTGTGTGATCCTAATGTTGTCTCTTAAAAGATCTCATTTACAAGTGAAATATATGCATTGAAATTTAAATTTGGGTCGCTTAAGAGAGTGGGTTTAATTGTTATAGTAACGAATGCAAGATTTGCAGAAGATTTAAAGTACCAGATGGCTTGTGTTTCACGAGCTTATGAAGGATTGTGTTTAATCTCACTATGGTATTATGACAGTAATAGAGTATATGTATGAAAAATTATTGTGTATGTTTTGATCTATGTCTTCGAACCAAGTGGGGGAGTCTTCTATTGATTAGATTGACTGCGCGATTATGTGCTATGTTGGTTCCAGTTGAAACGCACAGGAGAATCAGTTATGGCCTAAGATATTGAGACCGAGGATGGCTCGAGTAAAGGAAATTTTTTGGACAAAGGTTATAGTATGCTTCATAGGTGTGTGAGAATCACGAAATGTCTTGAGTTTTTGTTGGTAAAGGATGCTCGGTACATAGAGCAGAAAGTTTCTTGGTTCTATTGGGATGAAGTTACATTCTGTAGTGTTAGAGTTCTAATGAGGTAGGTTGTTCAGTTCGTTTGATCAGGCTAATTGCAGTTTGAGTAGAGTGAATGACTCTTGAGAATGGTTCGAATGTGTTCGAGATTGTACATGAAAAAATTGGAAATTTTCAAGTGTATGATTCGGCTAGAAACTGAGGGTTGCATTGGAGGGTGTCAAGACTTGTGTCATTTCTATATCAATTATGGGATTCTATATATATCAGGGTTAGGAAGGTAATGGTTTTGGATTCGCATGAAGTCTCGTCGGGGTACATATTTTGAACGTGGTGCTTTTGGGAATATTTAAGGAAGTATTCAGTGACTTATGAGCCTTAGAAAATGTGGCTTTATGCTTGGGTCTTGTGTGGCGAGTCCGGGTCGAGGATTGTGATGTGATAGCAGGAACAAGTGTCAAGTCGAAGGTAAATTTAGAGGAACTTGTATAGACGGGATAGCTTGGTAGTAGGTTGGCTCGACATGGAAAATTATATGATGAGTTCTTTGGGTGCTTATGAGGTAAAGATTTTCTATAGGTGTTTCGCGACAATGCTTTTGAGTTTTAGTGACCTGCGTAGCTAGTGTGACTTAGAAGGATTCAGTCCTGACAGTTTAGTTTTGTGCAAATGGAGTTCAAAGAGTTCTTGATGGTCTCTGCCACGGTTAGAGATGCGTGTTTTCTACGAGCGTGAAGAGCATAGGATGTGTAGTGATTTTCTTCTAGATGGGATAAATTTAAAGTTCTTGGTTAGTTGAGTACATAGTTGTTTATGGCTCGGAAGGGATATGAAGCTCTTATGTGTTTGTCCCAGCTAGGATGGTTGTTCTTGTGTGTTATGAGAGGTAGTGGGTTATTTTGGACCAGGTAAAGCTATTAGCCTAGTTCAATGTGAACGGAATCGGCTTGAAGTGTGTGAAAGGATTTAAACAGACTTATTGGCCCCATATGAGTCAAATGTGTTCATTTCAGTATTGCGTTCCTCAAGGAGGGGTGTTGGAATATCAGATGTTGTTCCGTCATTGTCAAATTCATGTATATTATGATTGTGCCGTGTGAGTTGTGAAACGGCTCGATAGATCCCTATGTGTTGAGTCTCTGTGTAGTGATGATGTTATGTGAGAAAGAGAGCTCTTGAGATTCAGAGTATATATGTCGCACCTCCGTTGTGCTCGAGTTTTGTAGTATATGGCTCTATCGGTTGCCCCAGGATGGTATTCGGTAATTTGTAATGGTGAGAAATTCAACTCTGTGTATATCTCCTTATGTGAATTTTATTATGGGATCGGGTGGCACGCCACCATGGGTATGTTAGTTGGATTTGGTTGCATGTCGCAACAAGGTGATGTTGAGTGAGGTTCCTATATTTATTTTTCTTGTGTTTTGCTTCCTATTTTCTAAGGAAATCCATGTTAGTTGTGTGAGTTGAGTAGTCCCTTCTTGAGTCATTTCCTTATGCATCATGTTCGAATTGAGGCCTATTGGCGCATTGTGGCATCATGTGAGATTGTTGGTCATGCCTGGGGTGATTTATTGCCTGAGCAGTTCATACTGGACGATACGAAATTATGGTATCAGAGATCGGTGCGATAAGACTATGTAGAAGTATATTACAGGACAATTACCATTATTTGGTTCGTAATGAGATAATGATTTTAGTCAAGAGGAAAGATTAAATGTTTGGTTAGCTCTGCAGATGGTTAGAAACTTCTACACATCCTTATATATATATATATATATATATATATCATAAGGTGCATTGGGAGCATTGCATTCATGGAATTTTGGCTATTAAGGTTCAGGGTGGTTAAATGATGAATTATGCGGTGCATGGTTCTAATTCAACAAATGTATGTAGTCATGTTTTGGTATATTATGTGGTAGTTGATACGGTGTTTATATATTGGAAATAGGCCTGGCAGAGGATTTCGGATGTTGAAAACCTGATTCTAAGGCCCATTTTCCTAAATAAAAGAGGATATCTTCAGAATTGTTCGAGCAAGTGTACTCAACCGGGTTATGGTAGCACGGGCAGGTGCACGAGGTATTAAACAGTGATTTCAGATAATTCTAGAGCAGTTCTTGGCACATTCGAGGATGAACTTATGTTTAAGTATGAGAGAATGTAACGACCCGATCAGTCCTTTTGAGCTCTAGCGCATCGTTCAATAGTTTGAGGCCATGAGTAGCTTCACTTCAGGTATTATGACTTTACGCATGGCTGGAATTGAATTCCGGGAAATCCAGAGTTGATTTAGGGAAAGAATTCTCATTTCGAAAGCTTTAAGTTGAAAGAATTACCTAAGATTGAATTTTTGAGTAAACAACCTCGAAATCGGGATTTGAAGGTTCCAGCAGGTTCGTATGATGATTCCAGACTTGCGAATATGTTCGGATCTGGTTTTGGAAGACCCGGGAACATTTCAGCACCTATTGTGGAAGTTAGCATTTTTGAAAGAATTTCATAAGTTTGGGTTGAATTGCATATCAGTGTTATCGATGTCCGTTTCGGATTATGAGTCTGGGAATAGCTCTGTATGATGATTCTGGTGTTGGAAGTGCGATTGGAAGTGAATTCGGAGGTCCGTGGGTCATTTTGGAGTCATTTGGCTAACGTTAGAAATATAAAGGTTTTTGAGAAGTTTGACCGAGAGTTGACTTTTTGATATCGGGGTCGGATTCCGATTCCGGAAGTTGGAGTAGGTCCATAATGTCGAATGTGACTTGTGTGCAAAATTTGAAGTCATTCCGTATTAATTTGATATGTTTCGGCACAAAATATAGAAGTTGGAAGATTTGAAAACTCATAATTCAATTTGATGCGCAATTCATGATTTCGACGTTGTTTTTTGTGATTTGAGGCCTCGAGCGAGTTCATATTATATTTTGGGGCATGTTGGTATAATTGGTTAAGGTACCTAGGGTCTCGGGTGGATTTTGAAATGTTAAACTTGTAGCCCTTACATTCTAGTTTCCAGAAAGTTAAACCATTCATGATTTGGACATTTTATCAGAAAGTTATGATCGATTGAAGATGGCTGGTGGAGCAGTTTCGACAGAATTTTCTGATGCATGGAGCCGACTTTAGAAACTCATATCTCGGAATATATAAAGCGTTATATGGTGTACAATATATCAAATGAAATATCTTCGAGTCTAGTTTCTAAATATTTAAACCGTTTGTCATTTGGATATTGCCACAAAGAGTTATGGGCGTTTTAACAGAAGGTGTACAGCAGGAGAAAATGGTAATAGGATGTACAACCTGCACAGCACAAGGTACAACCTGATGAAGCCTGGGCAGATTGTTTTAAACACGAGTTTTAGCTCATTTCTTTCATTTCTTTCATTTGGCTTGGACGATTTTGGAGAGCTCAAGGAGGGATTCTCACCAAGCAACACTAGGCAAGTGATGTCTTCCTATTTTCGCATTAGATATATGATCTTACATGGATTTAGACATGAAAATCAGTAGAAAAAGGTGAAGTTAGGGCTTAGAGATTATGAGACTTTCTAGGGATGATTTGAGGGGTCAAACGAACTCTGATTTTTGAGTTCTTTATATGTACGAACTCGTGAGATGATGAAGAACATTTTGGTATAAAGTTTGTCTATTTCTGGGATGCGGGCCCAGGGGTCGGGTTTTGACTGATTTTGGGTTTTGTGCTTAAAATCGATATTTTCCAATTGGAATTCATTCGTTTAGCATTATTTGATGATAAAAATCTGAACTTGGTAGATTTGGAGCACTCAGAAGTTGGATCGAGAGGCAAGCGTGTTGCAGAGTAGCTTTTCGGGCTAGTTCAAGGTGAGTAACGATTTTAAATATTGTTTTGAGGGTATGAAACCCCGAATTGCACAACGTCGTGTTATATTGACAAGCATGGGGTCATGCACCATTGGGAATTGTGACTTAGTCCATCCCGAATGACTATTTTTCTGTATAATTGGGAGCTAATTGTTTGATTTACTATACTTTGGGCTAAATGCCATATGCTAGATGTTTGAACCCTTACGGGATTGTTAATCATATTTTCCTTACTGTTTGATTTCATACTTGTGCTCAATTATGCTATATTTTCACTATTTTAAAAAATCAGCTATTTTATTTTGTTTAATACACATTAATTGATATTTTCAAATATATTTGAGCTGAGCTTCATATTTTACTGATGCCCGTGGGGCTTATGAGATTCTGACTGAGTAAGGCCGAGGACCTGTATTATGAGGATACTTTTGGGTCAAGCAGCACGCCACAACAGTGATGTACTGATTATGATAATGAGGCCAAGGGCCTGAGATTGTGCGCCACGAGGTGGCTTGATATTGATATGAGGCCGAAAGCCTGTTTATGATATCACGAGATGGCTTGATATTGCGCTTGGGCCATAAGGGGCCCCTCCAGGAGTTTGCACACCCCCAGTGAGTGCGGGTACCCATTGTGATGTGAGATATAGCACGAGGGGCTGGTATTGTTCTGAGATATTGCCCGAGGGGCGGATTTGTTGATATTGTGCCCGAGGGGCGAACCTTTATATGCTTATCTTTCTTATTTACCTGTCATGTACTTGTTTAATTTTGTAATTATGCCCGAGGGGTGGATCTTCTATGCTTATCTGTTCTAATTGCTTGAATTCAATTGCTTAATTGTTGAAAAGCCATTTTTGAAGAAGTTTAAACTGAGCTAGGTGCTTAAGAGATTTCACAGCTTCATTTAATTCTTACTGGTTTTGTACTACTTCTATACAGCATATTGATGTACTCTTCATGATTTCCTATCACTCAGTCTTTATTTATTTTTTTACTCACTGGGTTGGAAGTACTCACTTTACTCCTTGCACCTTGTGTGCAGATTCAGGTATTTTTTAACCCGGTAGAGGGTATTGGTTGCTCAGAGGCAGAGTCATCGGAGTTTAGCAAGATAGTTGGCTGACGTTTGCAACACTGCTTTCTCCCTCTCGATTTCATCAGATTGTATTTAGTACATTTTTGACTCTAGTTGTATTCAGACCTTATTAGATGCTCATGACTAGTGACACCCCAGTACCGGGCTGTGTTGGGTTTGTTTTTCCGCAAATTATACTTTTAACAGCTTATTTTTGAGATTTTATTATGTTTACAACTTAATACTTATTATTTTATTGCTTAATATTGGAGTGGGAAAGTGTCGGCTGGCCTTGTCTTCATGAGAGTCGCTATCACGACCGGGCCCGGGTTTAGGGTCGTGACATGAGGACTATTACCCTATGGATCAATATCCCAAATCTGCCTCTCAACCTTTGGAGTAACCAAGCTTTAAGTAAAATTGGTAGTGGATTGGGCAAACCTTTATATGCAGATGCTTGTACAACAATTGCAGAGAGAATTTCATATGCTTGGATCTTAATTGAGATGGATGTGACAAGGCCACTGCTAGAGAAGATTAATCTATGTGATCCTAAAGGCAATGTGTTAGAACAATCAGTACACTGTGATTGGAGGACAATGTACTGTCAGATGTGTTGTCAACTAGGCCATATGCAAGGACCAAAGGAAACAAAAACAAGATGGAATGATACAAAAAACTGGAGAAGGAATGCAGAAGCAGGAATGAAGAAATTTTAGAGTGCTTGATCCTGAATATGACAAAATTGATGCCTAAGGGAGGTTTATTGAACAACTGGAGAAAATCTCAACAGTGCAACAGAGCAATTCAGAGGATGAACCACAATGGCAAGTAGCTCGAGGAAAATCTGCTACAAAAAAGCATGCAAATGTCATAAGGGAAAAGGAAGTGGACATTGGTAATGCTTTTAAAGCTTTGCTTGATACTTCTCAAAGAATTGTCCAACTGTCTGAAGCCCAAGGAGAAAAAGAGAAGCAGAACAAGAAGGCTAGGGAAGGACCCCCACAGCTACCCACCATATCATGATGAACTTCATAGCATGGAATGTAAGCGGCTTGAATAAAGTGTATAAACAAAAAGAATTAAATTTTTTTTACAGAACTAATAAAGTAGTATTAATATCCATACTAGAGCATAGAGTGAAGAGGAGTAATGCTGATTGTGTTCTTAGAAAGGCTCTGAACAACTAGAAATGGGTGGACAGCTATGATGAGGCTCCTGGAGGTCGAATATGGGTTGTATGGGACTCTACACAGGTGGATTATACTCTGATTGGAACTCATGAACAATTCATACTGGGAAAAGTCACTATAGCAAAATATCAACTTATATCATTGTATTGTTTATGGTAAGCATACAATGCAAGACAAGAAGAATCTATGGTAGGAGTTGTTGAAGTCTGTGAGCAATATAAGAAGCCCTTGTCTCATAATGGGTGATTTTAATACTATGCTTACCACTGAAGATAGATGTAATGGCATCCTTGTGCAAGAGATGGAGACAAGGGACTTCAAAAAATTCTTATTGGATGCTAAAGTAGATGAGTTAAAACGGTGGGAAGACAATATACATGGATTAACAACCATGTACATAGTAGGATTGACAGAATTCTGGTGAATGCTGAATGGATACAAAAGTGCCCTAACATGGAGGGGATGCCTATGAATCCTGGATTCTCAGATCACTGCCCTTTAAGTGTGACCTTTGATATCAGCAACCAAGCAGCTAGGAAACCTTTCAAATTACTTAACTGCCTGGCAAGCTTGAATTCCTTTAAAGAGACAGTTCAGCTCAATTGGACATCCAGAAATAATAGACATACAATGCTAATAGTGTGGAACAAACTTAAGAAACTGAAAAATGACACTCAAACAGTTGAATAAGGAAGAGTTCAGTGGAATTGATAACAAGATACAAGATGCTAGAGGGAGATTAGAAAACTTGCAAAATCAAATGAGTATTCCAGACCAAGATGCAGAACAAGTTCAACTGGAAAGAGCAGCAAAATTGGAGCTGGAAAAATGGTTAATGGTAGAAGAGAGCATTATGAAACAAAAGTCTAGGATACAATGGCTTAATCTTGGTGATTCTAACAAAGCTTACTACTATGCTTGTGTGAAAAATAGACAAGAAAGAAACAATATTGGCAAGCTAATTACTAGCACTGGGAACCTACTACAAAATCAAGATGATGTGGAGGCATAGATCCTGAGCTTCTATAAGGGTTTACTTGGTATTGCAACAACACAACTCCCAGTGATCAATTCTGAGATTATGCATAATGGATAATTACAGCTAATCATACATGTTAGTAGAGAAGAAGTGAATCAAGCTCTAATAGGCATTGATGATAACAAGGCCCTAGGGTGTGATGGGTACAACTCCTATTTTTTTAATAAGACGTGGCACCTTGTAGGAGAGGAAATCACTGCAGTAGTCCATGAGTTTTTTAGAGTGCAGATGTGTAAAGCTATTAACTGCACATCCATCACATTGATACTAGAAGTTCAGAATCCAACAAACATAAGAGACTTTAGACATATTTCCTGTTACATAATTTTATACAAAATTATCTCAAAAGTAATTACTACAAGAATGCAATGGGTGATGGAAGATTTGATGGACAACTATCAAACTGCCTTTGTACCTGAAAGACTGATCACTGATAATATAATTATGAGTCATGAATTCGTGAAAGGTTATGGAAGGGAAAATATATCTCCAAGATGTATGCTTAAAATAGACATGCAGAAAGCCTATGATTCTGTGGGGTTCCTGTACATAGAACAAGTGCTAAGGTTACTCAATTTCTCTTAAGTATTTGTAAGGTGGATAATGGCTTGTATTAGGATAGTAATATACTCAGTTCTTATAAATGGAAGAACAACTGCACCTTTTGAGGCAAAGAAGGGGCTAAGGCAGGGAGACCCACTATCACCTTTCTTATTTATTTTGGCTATGGAGTATCTGAGTCGATCTTTGAAGACACTGAAGCGGGATAAGTAGTTTAGCTTCCACCCAAGATGTACCAGGTTTAATCTAGTGCGGCTGGGATTTGTAGATAATTTACTACTATTTTGCAGAGGAGATGTACAATTTGTACAGATCTTGCACCAGCATTTCCAAAATTCTCTGTAGCTTTAGGATTGATTGCCAATCCAAATAAAAGCTCCATTTTCTTTGGAGTGGTGAATCAACTGACTCAACAAAATATTATGGAGCTACTTGGTTATACAAAGGGAGAATTGCCTTTTAGATACTTAGGAGTGCCTTTGAGTACCAGATATTGTCTACCATACATTGTGACCCTAATAGAAAAGATGTTGAATATGATCCATAGCTGGACTACAAAGTTCTTGTCATAGACGGATAGAGCAGTACTGGTGAAGAGTTTGTTGTTTGCTGTTCAAACTTTTTGGGCACAGATCTTTATTTTACCTTTAAAAGTAATACATTTCATAAAAACTATCTGTAAAAGGTTTCTCTATACAGGCAATGCTGAACCAACTAAAAAGGCATTCATAGCCTGGGAAAAACTATGTTCACCTCAGGTTGCAGGGGGATTGAACTTCATTGATGTGGCATTGTGGAATGAAGCTGCTATCTACAAATTGCTATGAAATATCTGTACGAGGAATGAGAAGTTATGCATGCACTGGGTACACACTTACTATATCAAGGGCCATACAGTTTGGAGTACAAAGCCAATGAGTGCTTCCTGGGCAATCCAAAAGATATTTCAGGCTAAGGAGTACTTCGCTAAAGCAGGATTGAATGAAGAAGATTTTCAGAGGATGGTGAAGTGTCCAATTAAGCAAATATACAGAGCCTTACAAGGAGAATTTCAAAAAGTATCATGGAGGAAGCTAGTGTGCAATAACCAAGGACAACCCAAGTAGATATTCATTCTGAGATTGGCAATTCAACAGAGGCTAGCAACCAAAGAGAGAATGGAAAAATGGGGATTAGTTCTCCTTGTGCAACAAGGAAGACGAGACAGTGCAACATGTATTCTTCAACTGTGAGATAACAGGGACGATTTGGAAAGGTTTATTGAGCTGGCAAGCACTACAAAGAACACAACATACATGGCAGGAAGAGATTGCATGACTGGCAAAGGTGACTAAAGGAAAGAGTGTAAGGGCAGCAATATGCAGAATGACATTAGCAACTGTTGTTTATCATTGTTGGCAAGAGAGGTACTTTGTGATTTTCCAAAAGAAGAGAAGGACAAACACTGCATTACTTCATCTCATTATCAGGAAGTGCACATAAGGGCTCCTAAATACTCTTATCTAGATAGAGCAATGGCTACATTGAAATGGTATCCTGAAGTGAGCTAGAATAGAACATAGCAGTAGAAGCAGAAGAAGTAATAGAAGTAGAGAACTCTAGGTATCACTAATCTGGGGCGTTATATCTAGTATGTGATATGCGAGAGACAATTTTGTAATAGTTTAGATGAGCTGTAAATATTGTTACTTGGTAATAAAATACCTAATTACCAAAAA
>MU771099.1:64738-76217 GCA_026770625.1 Nicotiana glauca | reverse complement strand
AGATATATATATATATATATATATATAAAAACTATCTTTTTTGTTAATACAATTTTTCTTTTTTTGGTTTACAGTCAAATATTCTTTTTATAAAATATAAAATCTATAAAACCAGACGGGCAGTGACCAAAAAGAAGCATTGTTAGATTATACTTTTTTCTTTTAAATAGATTTAGATTCTCAAAATTTTACTTTTAAAAAGTTAATGATAACAACATTCAACTTAATTGAATTTTATTTTTATGGAACATGATTAATAGATAAATAGATTATGACAATATCATATAAGTACATGGATTAGGTATTCTTAAAGTTCCTTTCTTAATTTTTAAGAAAAGAATAAAATAAATACAATAATATTAACGTGTGTATGAGGAAGAAAACGGGTAGAGCTTTTTCTCTATTGAGTTTTTTAAATAGGCTCGGCATTTATCATTTTCAGAAACTTGCATACATTTACCATTATTCTCTATTTAATAACTTTAATGCATCTTTAATAATATATGAGATTCTTTCAAATTTTAAATATATTAATTTAAGGTACACGTGCAATGCGTGTGCCTTGAGACTAGTAAGTTAAAAATAAGCCAAAAGTCATAAGCTTGTCACCCCCAACTTATGAATTTTTAGCTTATAAGCACTTTAAGTTTGACCAAAATTTTTACTATTTTATCCTTAAAATATTCCTTTTTAGAACAAAACTCCTACATTTATACTTACTGCCTCAAGTATTTTTTCAACCTAACCCCTCCTCCAATTCCCCCTCAACTTCTTCAAGTTTGCAATTCCAATTGACTATTTAAGATAAACAAATTCTATATTCCTTTGCATATTTGTATTTATGTGATTATGTATTAATCTTTCAACTGTATGTAATAAATGAGGGCATATCAAATTTTTGGTGCATTGATTTCTAAGTGTCGTGGTGATGAAGACAGTGTTTGTTATTTTTCGAATATTTTGTCCTATATAGGTTTATTTTTACTGAGAAGCTTTTGCCAACTTATTAATTATTATAACTTATGATTATATGCTTATAATAAAAGAAATTACATTTATCATAAAAAATATCGTATATAAGTACAGCTGTATTTAAAATAAAATGACAAATAGAATATTTCGTATTTGAGTCGATTTGGAATCTAAAATTTTGAAGAAATTACGCCCTTATAAGTGTAAATAGTTCTAAGGTTATTTAAGTCATTTTAACAAAAAAAGAGCTCATCAGCATTTTTTTATCAACTACAGCAGCAACTTATTATCAATCTCAGCACTTGTATCCAAATAAGTAATTGCTTATTTATTAAATCAGTGCAGCATTTAAAAGTGCTTTTCAGCACCTAATGCTTATCAGCTAATCCAAATGGGCTCTAAGTCACCCTCAACTTATGACCTTTTAGCTTATAAGCACTTTTAGTTTAATCAAAAATTTTACTGGTTTAGGAAAGATGTCGTCATGAGGCCCCCGTCCGGGGAGGAGGAGGTTCCGCCCTCGGTCCCAAAGCCATCAAAGGAAAAGAAAAGAAAAAGTGTCTCACCCTCCAATACTCTAAAGCCCAAGAAGACCAAGGCTTACAGGTCAAAAAATGGCACTCCTGCTCTTCCTGCTGATGTAGCTCAGCATCCAAGGGAGGAAGAAGAGGAGGATGAAGATGTTGACTTCGAGCTAGTGGCTCGAACGAAGAGAAGTGTCGAGGCTTTGAAGTCCGCTGAGCCGGTGATGATTGAGGAGTTTCAGCCTCGGACCGAGAAAATCTCAAAGGGTGGCCCGAGCAAAGTCCCCGAGTACTCAAAGGCTGAAAATGCCTCTTGTATTGAAGAGTAATCGGCGGATATGCCTGAAGGGGCTGGTTTTTAGGCATTTCGGAATGAAGAGAATGCCCCAAGTGACTTGCTTGGGCAATAGAAGTTGACGAATTGCCACCCTTCCCCACATTTTCCATGGGGAAAATTCAGGAAGCCCAGGCCATGGAGAAATCCCGATGTGGGAATGGCCAACGAAGGGGAGGACCTTTTCCACGGTTGCTTCACGGGAGTCGAAGATGCTTCTCATCTGGGTGATGCATCGAGTATCTTCGATGAGGCTCAGCAACTCCTAACCTAGGTAAACCTCAACTTCCTTGAGCAGTATTATGTTTGCCTTTATTTCCTCTTGCCTGATATTCTTTCTTTCTTCATAGGCCTTGACGCGTCATCGAAAAGCTTTTCCTAAATCCCGTGCCGAGCTGAACTAATCTGAGTCGGTCTTAAAAGGCTCGTGGAGGAGAGATATGCCCTCAAACTCTTCAGTGGGCAAAAAAAGAGAAGATCTAGGGCCTCCGAGCTGAACTGGCTAAAGCTCAAAAAGGGCAGACTAACGTGATTGAGCGGGTAATGAAGAGTTTTCTTAGAAGTTTGATGTATCAATTCAGGGATGACGACTAATACTTTGATCTTGCAGGTTTAATATAAGGGTGAAAAGATCGAGCAACTCTGTGAGGAGGCCAACATGATGAAGGCAGAGACTTTGGGGTGGAAGCAAAACATGGACCGCCTTGCCTCGGAGAAGGATACAGCTTGAGCCCAACTGTCATTGGCCGAATGAAAACTCCAAATCATGAAGGAGGAAATATTGGCCCGAGCTAAGAAAATTGAGGAGCTCGAGGCTAGGTTAGCTGCCGATCTAGAAAAGGCCACATCTGAGGCACAAAGAGTAAAGGCAGAAGCGTAGGCGATCATGGCTGTCTACCGAGCTGATGATGAAGCTGCTCAAGATCGAGCGAGAGAAGTGGTTGGCACTGACTCGATCATACTGGGCTATCAAGCATGACAAGTACCAGTCTCGAAGGGAGACTCTCGAGGAGATCCATGCTCGTGGCTTTACTTGCTGTTGATATCGAGAATGCGAAAGTGCTCAAGGCTGAAGCTAAAGCACTGCTTTTTTCTAATGACTATGACTTTGGGAGCGAGAGCGGAGGGGATTCTAGTGACAAAGACGCAGCTCCCGAAGAAAATAAAGCACTTAGGATTTTTCCTTTTTTGGACTTTGTGGGTAGGATCCTGACTGATTCATATAAATTTTCCCATATATATATTCTCTCTTATCTCGACTTTTTTCTTGTGAAAATTCCAATTTGCTTTTCACCTTACAAAAATTTTGATACACTTTGTACCTTGTGAGAATTTTGATTCACTTTGTGTCTTGTGAAAATTTTATTTATGAATCCAAAACTTAGGAAACTTGCTAGAAGTATTAGTCTCTGTAATCGAGTAAGTATTTGCTTGAACTCGAAGTAGAAAAACACTTAGGTTTTAGTTGAGTGAGGGAGTATTCCCGAACTAAAAAATATAATGGCCCTTAGGCTCTTGAATTGAGCCGATACAACCTCAAAAGAATGGCTTTTTCCCTTTTCGTCCTAAAAGTTTAATCATATATAAAAGAAATTGCTATGCCTCAGTACGAGGTAAGTCCATACTAATTAGGATTTTTGAGGGTTAGTGTTATTGAAACCCTTTACTTTGTTATGCCTTATCATAAGCTTGTTCGAGAGTTCGAACAATTTTGTACTCCTTATGGTTTTTTAGGGTTGATGTTATTGAAACCCTTTGTAATTTTGTCGAGGGTAGCCTTTTTTAACCGGTTTTATGAAAATATTGGAAGACCTGTTTTATTACGGAATTCGGACGTCTCTGAACCATATTAGTTTGGTTGTAGCCTTTAACTTGGGATTTGCCCTTTGGGCTTGTTTCTCTTTTGGATGGCAGCCCCTAGGTACGGGGTATATTGTTCGTTATACGATCGGCACTTGAGCCAGTTTCCTCAATAAATCATAAGTATGAAATTGTAAAGTTGAAATTTCACTAAGGCATAGAGCATCAGGTAAGTAAAAATACTTCTTTCAATGGATCATCCATGCATACATGTTTTGTCATTAGGTCTCGAGTAATCTACATGGGCACGATTCAAATGAACATTTGCCCCTTTACAAAATTTACCTATCAAGACACTATTGACACGAAGAATTTTCCTTGAAAACATAACATCGAAGGGTGATGCCCTCCAGTATTCGAGGTTGATTGCAAAGAAGCCTCAGATACTGTTGAATTGCTCTAAGTTAGCACGAACAATGGTTTTCTCGTTAAAAACCTTGTCGAAAAAAATCATTTGGGATAAAAACCGATCGAAGGGAAAAAGAGTGAAATGTGTGCTTTCAGACCTAAGGACTTCGTTTTAGGAGAGAACTTTGATGCCTTCAATGGAACACCTACAACAAGTTAGTATAAAATACAAATGAAAAAGGAGAAGGCCATACCTTAGCAATAATATCGCTTGAGGAGTGACATGTTCCAATTATTTGGCAATTGTTTGTCATTCATCGTGTCAAGTTTGTAAGATCCTTTACCGACGATATTGAAGACCTGATATGGTCCCTCGCAGTTTGGATCGAGCTTTCCCTCGTTTGGGTCTCAAGTGTTGATGGTGATTTTTCGTAGCACTAAGTCCCCAATTTGAAGTGTCGAAGATTGGCTCTTCGATTGTAATATCTCTCGATTCGCCATTTCTGGGTGGCCATTCGAACAAGGGTGGCTTCTCGTTTTTTATCTAGAAATTTGAGACTTGTATTCATAGCATCGTGATTTGACTCATTCGTTGTGTATCGAAACCTGACACTAGGTTCGCCGACTTCTACCGAGATTAGTGCTTCGGCGCCATATACTAAGTAGAATGGTGTTGCCCATGCACTGGATTTTGACGTTGTTCAATACGCCCAAAAGACTTTGGGCAAAATTTCTCTCGATTTTCCCTTAGCGTCGTTCAATCTTTTCTTTAGATTCTGAATGATGGTCTTGTTTGTCAATTCGGCCTATCTGTTCCCACTAGGATGATAAGGCAATGACAAGATCTTTTTTTATCTTGTGATATTCGAGGAACTTTGTTATTTTGCTGCCGATGAATTGTTTTTTGTTATTGCATACGATTTTGGCAGGTATCCCGAAGTGGCATATGATGTGATCCCAAATTAGAATCGTGTACCCTTTGTTCGCAGGGTTATCGATTCCTTAGGGTCCGATGGGAGCTTCACATTTTTTAGATACTCGATATATTTGTTCCTCCAATCCCAAGTTAAGCTTGTGGAGTTTATTTCGCCATGGCCTTCTTCGACTACTGACTTTGAAAGTTGTACGACAGTCCCCGAGCTAATTTCGTCATCTTCGATCGATGCCCCCAAATTTGCAAGGGAATCGGCTTCACTGTTCTATTTTTGAGGTACATGTTGTAGAGTCCATTCACTAAACCGGTGTAGGGTTAGTTTCAACTTGTCTAAGTACATTTACATTCAATCTTCTCAAACCTCGAAGGTCCTGTTGACTTGGTTAACCACAAGTACGGAGTCACACTTGGCCTCGATAATTTCTGCTCCCAAGCTTTTAGCCAGCTCAAGACCTACAATCATGACCTTATACTCAGCCTCATTATTAGTCAACTTAGGGGTTTTGATAGATTGTCTAATTGTATTGCCTGAAGGCGGCTTCAAAATGATGCCTAGCCTGGACCCCTTCACATTTGAAGCACCATCTATGAAAAAGGGTCCACACCCCTGAAAATGTACTCGTTTTTAACAAAAGTTCCTTTTTGACCTCGGGTACGAGGGTGGGCATGAAGTCGGCCACGAAGTGTGCCAAGATTTGAGACTTGATGACCATCTGGGGTTGATACTCAATATCATACCCACTAATTTCGATGGCCCATTTAGCCAATCGGCCAAGAGTTCGGGCTTATACAAAACATTACGAAAAGGGTAAGTGGTCACTACGCAAATTGGGCGGCACTGAAAATATGGTTTTAATTTCCTAGAGGCGCTTATTAGAGCAAGCGCTAATTTCTAAGTATGGGTACTGGGTCTTGGGTTCACCTAGAGTTCGAATAACAGAGTAAATAGGAAATTGAGTACCTTACTCTTCTAGAACTAGGACACCACTTACCACTACTTCTGAGACTGCCAAATATAAGTAAAGCTGCTCGTCCGCTTTCGGAGTATAAAGCAATGGTGGGCTCGAAAGATACAGCTTCAATTTTTCCAATGCCAGTTGGCATTCCGGGGTCCAAGTGAAACTTTTCTTTCTTTTGATCAGTGAGAAGAACCTGCGACTTTGATCTGAAGACCTAAAGATGAACCGGCTTAAGGCGGCTATCCGCCCTATTAATCTTTGTATGGACTTAACACTGTCCATGGCTATGATGTCTTATATCTCCTTGATTTTATCGGGGTTGAACTCGATCCCCCGATTTGACACCATAAAGCCGAAGAACTTGCCCAAACTGACCCCGAATGCACATTTCTCAGGATTAAGCTTCATGAAGTATTTTTTCAATATGTTGAAAATTTCCTGCAAATGTGTTAAATGATCCTCTACACGTAGGGACTTAGCTAGCATATCATCAATATATACTTCCATTGATTTACCTATTTGTTCTTCAAACATTCAATTCACTAGGCGTTGGTAAGTAGCACCGGTATTTTTATCCCAAATGACATTACATTGTAATAGTAGGTGCCATACTTAGTGATAAAGGAAGTCTTTTCCTAATCCTTCGAGTTCATTTGAATTTGATTTTACCCAGAATAGGCGTCGAGAAAACTAAGGATCTTGTGGCCATAGAACATGAGCTAAATAAATGAAAATCAAACTTAAGAAGGAGTAATCTTGGATAATGACAGAAACAAGGCTAAAAGGGCACTTGCGGATCGCACAATACTGGGTGCGGTCGTAGATCATAAAGAGGACCTTTAAAAAGAAATGACATAGAAAGTATGGACTATGCTAAGTTCAAGAAGAAATGCGGGACCGCACCCTTTATGTGTGGACCGCACTATAATTGTGCGGTCATAGAAGTTGGTCCGTAGAAGTTGAAGGAGTGCGACCGTAATCCAGAATTGTACGATCGCAGAACTGGAACCTGTCAAGCCAAGTCTCATTGTATGGACCGCACACATAATTATGCATCCACACAACCTCTGCATGGGCAACTTTGTCAGATTATTTCAGCTTAGTATTAATAGAAGTTTTGTCATTTTAGGTCAATTTTTGTTTTGGGGAGAGAACCTAAGACCTTTTTATTTACTATATTGGGTAACATTGTACTAGATTAGCATTTCAACATTAGATTTTCTTCCTTTAATCTTCTATTATGGATTTATTTTAATTTCTTCATTTTCACGAGTAGCTAAATTTCTAGCTAGGTTTGTGACCTAACCCTAGTGTGGGTACTTAATGGGTGTCTAATTTAGGGCTTGTTTGTAATTGGGTTAGTGATATTTAGCCAAGTCCTTTCTTGAAATTAAGAATTAATAGTTGCAAACATTTATTCATGCCTATTTGACTAAGTCTCTATTTGAGAAAGGGAGACTAAGTATAGGAAAACTTGGCTAATAAGGAATTGGGGTGAACTTAAGAAATTGATAGCCCCAATTAAAGAGTTGAATCTAGAGATTGTAAGACCCGACTTGAGCATTTATCACTTGTTTTACGCAATACCCATTTGGACTTGAGAAAGCCAAATTGGGAAAAGTCACTCTAACTACCGAGAGGTATTGAGTGAGTAAATGCGTGTGAGTGATATATTAAAACCCCGACCAACCAAAATTGCCCTAGAGTTTACAAATCGTTAGGTAACCACCTAGGTCGAAGTCACGACCCTAGACCTTTTATCACTGAAAAACAATAACACTAAAAATATTGTCTCTTAGATTTTCATTTGCAAACATTAGCATAATCATTAGAAGTAGAAAGAAACAACCAAAAAAATATGGAAGTGCAATCTTGGGCATATCATACACCTAGTCTAGATATATACCTAATCCCATATCTAACTCCCTGTGGATTCGTCCTCGACTTGTGTTGGATTTTAATTATTGCTTTGACTGCCTCACAACCTATATATGTGGTGTGAGTTTGGGTGACATCAATTCGCAGTTGTCGGGGAGTTAAACAGATTTAGCTAGATATCCAGGTTCTTGTGTGATTTGTCTTCTTTTCCTTCTGAGTCACTAACTTTGTTTTTGAATTGATTTTAGGTACAAGAATGTCTCTCAACAACGAGCCCATTGGGAATTTGCCAATGGGGGAGGACGTGGACGATGACCAGATTGATAAGTTTCCTCTTGAACCTCAAGAAAATTGGCAAAGTTGACCACCTCATGATAATGTTCCCATCCCTCCCCCACTTGCACCAAGAGCGGCAGGTCACCAGGTATTTCCAAACAATTTATGCAAGTGCTATAGTCCCGCCCACATTAGGGCAGGGAACTTCCAAAAAACCAATGTGATGATTACACTACTTGAGCATCGGGGTTTCTTCACTGGGGCTCCGAGTCAAAATACTTACAAGCATCTCAAACGGTTCATCGATACTTGTTGGGGGAGCATGGAAACCAATGTCTCTGAGGATGCTTTGTGGTTGAGGTTATTTTCCTTTTCTTTACGAGGAAAGGCATTGGACTGGTTAGAGAGATTGCCCAATCATTCCATCCATACATGAGATAAGTTAGCGGAGAAATTCATTGCCAAATTCTTCTCTCCGACGCATATGGATATAATTCGGGATGTGATTCTCGTATTCAAGCAAGAATCCAATAAGCCATTGCACGAGATTTGGGAAAGATACCGTACCACGGTTAAAAAGTTCCCGAATAATGATATGACCAAGGCCATGATCCAACAAACCTTCTACAGCGGGATCAACACAACAAATCAATGTGTGGTAAATCAACTCGCCGATGGGAACTTCATGAACACACCTTATACCGAAGCTTGTGAAATTCTTGATGAGATGGCGGATACCTCATCGGCATGGCAAAGTAGAGCCAATGTTCCTCAAGGTGACCCTAATTTCATTCACCTACACAAGGAACTACATGATCATGGGCAAGCTATTACCGATTTGACAACTACAATGAATCAATTGGCCAAAGCTCAGCTTCAATAAGTTCAAGGGACAAAACAAGTGAATACAATGGAAGGTGTGAATATGATGATGAACAAGAGACGGCAAAGAGGTCAACAAATGCAAAACCATCTGGAACAATTCATGCAAGATGATAGTGAGTATGACCAAGGTGATTCGTTCAATGAGCAAGAAGAATAAGTGCAATATATCAACAATTATCAAGGTCAATGAAACAATGTGCAAGGACAAATTCGACAACAATGACGGTCGTAGGGAAACCAAGGAAACTGGAACAACCAAAACCACTGTCACACCTCATTTTTCCCTACTACACCCCGTGAAGGGATATAATAAAGAATGAGTTTTTCCACTTTAAGGACAATCGAAACGGGATTCATTTTTATTTAAGATTCAGAGTCGCCACTTGGGAGATTTATGGTGTCCCAAGTCACCGGTTCGAATCCTGAATCGAGGAAGGGTTTGACTCTGTTTAACAATCGCGAACCAGAAATCCGGGTAAGGAATTCTGTTAACCCGGGAGAAGGTGTTAGGCATTCCCGAGTTCCATGGTTCTAGCACGGTCGCTCAACTGCTATATTTGACTAAATTTTGATGTATAACATGCTTTAACTTATGTGCAAATTTTAACCTTTAACCGCTTTTAATATTATTATTATTATTTTAACAAGGAATTGCAATGTTGTAAAAATGTATCTTGAACCACTTCACATCAATGTACCCGTGGTTATCGACACATTTTGACTCCGTTGAGATTTGGATTTGGGTCACATAAATGTAAGACGCACCTAAAGCGACTAGTGTATCATTATTTTGGGCAAGGCCGTGAAATTTTGCTAAACGGTCCATCCCGAAATCTAAGTAATTTTACAAACACATATAGAGGGCCCCGTGGCTTAAGTATTTTTGTTTGTCGAGGCTCGTCTCATTCATTATTTTTAAAATAATTACAACGTCATGAAAATGCATCTCGAACCACGTCATAATCAATATACCCGTGATTATCGACACATTTAGACTTCGTCGAGATTTGGATTTGGGTCACATAAATGTGCACCCGAGTTTAAGAAAGTAAGGTTATTTAAAGTATGCGCCTAAAGAGACTAACGCATTGTTAGTTTTTGGGAAAAGGCCGTGAAATTCACTAAACGGCCGATCCCGAAGTCTATACAATTATTATATCCATTTATTGATGGCCCCGCAACTTTTGCGTTTTATTTGGCGAGGCTAATCTCGTTTATTATTTAAAGGGCAAACCTAAAAGCAACTGCGATTCTCTACTTTATTCGTCTCTAAAGAAATTCTAATTTATTCACTAAGATTATCCAGAATCGTTACAATCGGGTTACATGAAGTGTACCCCCCAAATTTTTAGGCATCGTAATCATGTCACGGGAACCGTACCAATAATCATGATGATTTATTAATTGCACCTAATCAACGAAACTTGATTAATAACATCTACCAATTCAACCAAGTCAGACTTTCATTAATTCATTAATCACTCTCACTATTCCAATGTACTAAATTATTTATGAAATGACAAAAGACCAAACACATTCACAATACTATGGACAAAATTCCCACAGTGAACCATGGAAACACAATTATAATTTAAAAATAACCACTTAGCATGATAGTTCAGAAATAACAAAAATGATAGGCATATATCCAAAGGTTTAGCATGAGGTTTAATAATAATATTATATCCCAACAGCTCAAAACCAGTTCATTTTTCATGTTCCAAATAAAAGCAGCAATTCAAACATAGCAGATCATTATACAAATTCAGGTTCCTCTTAAAGCTTTAAACAAAAGGAACGTACATGGATTGCCAAAGGAGACCAAATGAAGATTCCAAATTCTGAAACGGACCCGTGAACTACGAACTCGAACGGACCTCACCCCCCGGACAGAACTTCTCGTATGCTGCCACTGTTTCAGGTTGGTCGTGGTGCGGCAGTCGCTGGGCTGTTCGTGGTTAACGAAGGTGACTGGTTCGTTAACGACGAGGAGATGGTGGTCGACTGGCGTATGAGAGAGATAGAGAGGTATGTTTGCTGTCATTATGGAGAGGGACGACGGGCTGTGATGGTTATGGAGTGGGGGCTGTTTCGTTGGTGGTTGACGACGGCGAGTTATGGAGTGGTTGAAGGAGGTGGTCGCGGGACGTGAGGGAGGTCGTGGTCGGAGTTGGAAGTGACTGGTTCGTCGCTGGCGGCTGGTCGATGGGGCTGGCTGGACGATGGAGACCAAAGATGGTCGTTTGGAGCTTGGTGAAGCTGGTGGTTATGGAGGAGGAAGGGTGGCTGGAGACGTTGTGTCGTTGGCAGTAGGTTGTTGTTGGTGGTGAGATGGTGGTTTGGTCGAGGGTGTGGGGGCTGGTTGACGTCGAGGAAGAAGATGATAGGTTTCTTAGGGTTTTCGGGGTAGTTCTCTTTTGAAAATGAAGAAGGAGCAGCAACAGTAATCTCCTCCCCCTCCAAAACGTGAGCCCTCTTTAGGAAGATGATCAAAAACCGTCCTCTCGCC
>MU771099.1:35954-57146 GCA_026770625.1 Nicotiana glauca | reverse complement strand
ACTAAATTCCTAAATTAATTCAAATTGTAAAATTAAACTAATTATCTAACTATGTAAAAATGATCATTTTTTTGTGATTTTTGATTAATAACACAATTAGCTCAATGTAATTAATTCCTAAATGCAAATTAAATCTAAGGTGGCTTGAAATTAAAATGTGACATTTTTTATGGTTTTTTCTATGATTTTTAAAAAATGTTAAAAATGTTTGAAATGCAACTAAATAAAGAAAAACACCTAAAAATCAATTAAAATTATTTTTGTCTATTTGTCAGGAGTTATTTTCACATAGGGCAAAAATCACGTGCTTACAACCACCAAGGCAATTGGAGTGGTGGCAATCCTAATCAAGTCAATTGGAATAATCAAGGTAAAAAAGGAAATTGGGGAGGCAATAATCAAGGCAATTGGGGTGGCAACAATCAAAGCAATTGGGGAGGCAACAACCAAGGAGGGTGGAACAACAATAGCGGAGGACAGGTTTTGAAAGGCCCCCGATGTTCTAACAACCAAGAAATCCACCTCCCTATCCTTCTCAAGTTCTGAGTTCTTCTAACAATTATGTGGGACGAATAGAGAACATGTTTAAACAAACGACGGAGAAGAATGTCAACTCCGCTGCTCAAATAGCCTTGCATAGCACTTCTATTCGGAATTTGGAGGTCCAATTAGGCCAAATCTCACAAGCTTTGAATACTCATCCTAAGAGTCACTACCTAGTGATACGGTGGTGAACTCGAAGGGTGGGAATAACACGGGACATGCTATGGTTGTGACTACAAGAAGTGGAAAAGGTAGAGATACAACAACCTCAAATCAAAGAAGAATTGTGGATGATGACGTTGTGGTTCAAGAAGATGAAATTCGAAGAAATGTAGTTCAAGCTAATTAAGAAGTTAGAATTGATATTGATGAAAATGTGGAGGAGACGCAAGAAGAAGTGAACCCTTCTAGGGAACACGTGTTTGACATGCCGGAACCGGTAGTGCCAAAGATTAAGGCACCAATGCCAAGGCCTCCTCATACATACACTCAAAGGCTTGCAGAGCAAAATAGAGTGAACCAATTCAAAAAGTTTATTGGTATGATGAAGAGTTTGTCTATTAATGTGCCGTTAGTTGAGGTATTGGAGCAAATACTGGGTTATGCAAAGTTCATGAAAGACTTGGTGATCAAGAAAAGTTCAATGAATTGTGAGACTATCAAGATGACATATGAAGTGAGTGCTATTGTTCACTCAATGGATCTGAAATTGGAAGATCCCGACGCTTTCACAATCCTTTGCACTATTGAGACTATCGACTTTTCCAAAGCTCTATGTGATTTCGGGGCAAGTATCAACATGATGCCCTATGCGGTGTTCAACTATTTGGAAATTGGGCAACAAAGACCCATATCTATGATGTTGCAAATGGCGGAACATACAACAAAGAGACCTTTAAGCATTATTGATGATTTGTTGGTTCGGGTTAACAATTTAATCCTCCCGGTAGACTTTGTAATTCTTGATTGTGAAGTGGACTATGAGGTGCCTATCATTTTGGGTAGACCTTTCCTCACTATGAGGAAGGATCTTGTTGATGTAGAAGCCAGTGAGCTCACTTTCTGGGTGGGTGATGAAAAGGTAATCTTCCATGTGTGCAAATCTATGAGGCAACCAAATAGTAATGAAGTTTGTTCGTTCGTGTATTTGGTCACCGATGTGATTATTGATGATGCTAGTGCCGCAATAAATGCTGAGGATAATTTTGAAGCTGTTTTGGTCAATCTTGATGACGTTGAGGAGAAAGAAGTCTATGTAGCATGTGTTAATGCATTGCAAGGAATGGGTTTGTGTACCTATGAGCCTCGCAAGCTATTGTTTTATCTTGAAAATTGGAAGACTCCTCCAACAAAGCCCTCAATCGAGGTGCCTCCCACTTTGGATTTAATGCAATTTCCCCCGCATCTTAGGTATAAATTCCTTGGACCTTCTTCTACTTCATCGGTTATTATTTCTTCTTGTTTAACTAAAAAGCAGGTAGAGTCCACATTGGAGGTGCTACAAAGGAGGAAAAGAGCAATCGGTTAGACATTGGCGGATATCAGGGGCATAAGCCCTGCCTTTTGCATGCACAAGATTATTTTGGAGGAGGGTTTTAAACCCTCCGTTGAACATCAAAGGAGGATAAATGAAGCAATGCAAGAGGTGGTCAAGAAGGAGATAATTAAGTGGTTGGATGTCGGAGTTGTTTATCCTATTTACGACAACTCGTGGACCTCTCCGGTGCAATGTGTCCCAAATAAAGGGGGCATGAATGTGGTAACAAATGACAAGAATGAATTGATCCCCTCAAGAACTGTCATCGGGTGGAGAGTTTGCATGGACTATTGGATTCAACAAAGTCGCTCGGAAAGATCATTTCCCGCTTCCATTTCTTGATCAAATGATTGATAGATTGGCCAGACGTGCTTTTTATTGGTTCCTTGATGGATACTCCAGCTACAATCAAATCCTTATTACTCTTGAGGACCAAGATAACACCACTTTCAACTATCCCTATGGTATTTTTGCATTCTCGCAGATGCCATTTAAATTGTGTAATGCATCATCGACTTTTCAACGGTGTATGATGGCTATTTTCACAGATATGTTGGAGAATATTCTTGAGGTCTTCATGGATAATTTTTCCATGGTTGGGAAATCTTTTAAAGATTGCTTGTACAATTTGGATAGGGTCTTGGCTAGATTTAAGGAGACAAATTTGGTGTTGAATTGCGAGAAATGTCACTTCATGGTCGAGGAAGGCATAGTCCTCAGCCACAAAATTTCAAAGCGTGGTATTGAGGTCAACAAAGCCAAAATTGAGGTAATCTCCAAACTCCCTCCCCTTATATCCGTGAAGGGAGTGAGGAGATTCTTGGGTCATGTAGGGTTCTATCGCCGATTCATCGAGGACTTTTCCAAGGTGGTAAACCCTTTGTGTAAACTTTTGGAGAAGGATGCCAAGTTCCATTTCAACGAAGATTGTATGAAGGCATTAGAATTGCTCAAGTTCAAGTTGACTACTACTCCAATTATCACCGCATCATATTAGAGCTTACCTTTGAGCTCATGTGTGATGCTAGTGATGTGGCGGTTGGAGCAGTTTTGGGACAACGTATCAACAAAATATTCCATTTGGTCTACTATGCGAGCAAGACCAAGAATAATGCCCAAATCAATTACACAGTAACCAAAAAGGAGCTACTTGCTATTGTTTTTTCTATGGAGATGTTACGCTCGTATTTGATGGGTATAAGGGTGATTGTTCTCACCGACCATGCGGCATTTCGATATTTGATGAGCGAGAAAGATTCTAAGGCAAGGTTGATGCGGTGGTGCTTCTATTGCAAGAGTTTGATCTAGAGATTCAAGATCTCAAAGGTAGTGAAAACCAAGTGACGAACCACTTGTCCCGATTGGTGGAGGAGGGGAGGCCACATGACGGCCTTGAGATCAATGATTCCTTCCATGACGAGCAATTGCTAGAAATTTCAATGATCGAATGCCGTGGTTTGCTGATTTAGCAAATTATCTTGTGAGCGGTATTATACCGAATGAGTTCTCTTCAAAACAAAGGAAGAAGCTCAAACGGGATTTCCTTCACTATTATTGGGATGAGCCATATCTTTTTCAGATATGTAACAATGGTATGATCTGACGACGTGTGCTGGAGGAAGAAAAAATGAGAATTCTTGAGACTTGCCACTCTTCACCATGACAATTACATCCACAATAGGAGTTTAAAGAGGGTGATCTTGTGCTATTGTTCAATTCTCGATTACGGATGTTTCCAGGCAAGTTGAAGTCAAAATGGAGTGGCCCTTTTGAATGGTGAATGTAACACCCTTTAGTGCTCTAGATTTGAAAAATAAGAACGATGAGGTGTTTAGAGTCAATGGGCACCGGGTTAAACATTATCTTGGCAATGTTGATGATGGCCACATTGTGGCGATTCTTCATTTCAAATGATTGGTAAACTGCGTCGTGCCGCGATGTTAAATCAGGCGCTTCTTCGGAGGTAACCTATGTGTCTTTTTCTATTTCTTGTTTTTCTTCTTCATTAGATAGGATTTATTTTGTACAAACTAGTTTTGAAGTGTATGCAGGAATGGGTGTGCATTGCAGAGACTGTGCAAGAAAAATTTGCTAAGGGTCACAAAAGTGCAGACTGTATCAAAATTATACGGACTGCACAATCACTCTGTGACCGCATAATTCTGTGTGCGTTCGCACAACTGGAAGACAAAAAGTGCATGCTTTCTAAAGTTTGGCCTGTCAAATTTTATTAACAAATTGTGTCCGTACATAAAATTATGCGATCCGCACAAACTCAGTGGCTGCACTCACTTTTGTGCGGACCACATCACTTCTTCAAAGGTACAGGTAAAGAGTACACATTGCACTCAAAATTGTGCAGTCTCACTCAGGTGAGTCCTGGATTGACTGGGTCAGCCTATAAATAGGACCTTCATGTACTATTCACACTTTACACTCTCTGAACTCTGAAACCCTAAGCAAGGACAGTGCATATCCCATTAGTTCTCAAACTTCAAGCATTTTATCTGTGTAGATTCTCATCTTCATCTTTCATTACTGGTATGTTCATTACATCTTTAGATTTTTCATCTTTTCTTAGTTATGTTCTTTTTTCTAGGGTTATTTTCATGCCTAAAAATGTAAATAGTTAGTCATTTTTCCTTAGAATCATGTGGAAAGTATTTGAAATGTTAATTGGGGCATGGGTAAATAGCTAATCATGGTTAATTTCTCAAATCTTGTCTAATCTGTGAGAAACTTGCGTGAAACATAAAGCAGTGCCATGTAATTTTAAATTGTGCGGTAGCAGAATTTTTTGTGCGGTCCATAGATCGTAGAGTTAGGGTAAAAATGGTGCTTGAATGTACGGACCGCACTCGCAATTATGTGCTCCACAATGAAATTATGCGATCCGCAGCAAAATTGTGCGGACCGCACTCGCAATTATATGCTCCACAGTGAAATTATGCGATCCGCAGCAAAATTATGCAGTCCGCACTGTTGAATGTTCAGAGAACCCAGTAGTTTGATCTTGGGGATGTTAACCCGCATTGAAAATTGCATGTCCGCACTTTTGGTTGTGTGGCCGCACTGTGAAATTGTGCGGTCCGCACTTGGCTGTCTGCAGCCACACTCACTTTTATGCGATCTGTACTGCCTCTTCTGAGTCTACTTTACTGCAACTATCAAGCATGCATCTGTATACACTGCGAGCTTCAATTCTAACTGATTACTATTACTTATATGTTACAGACAATGGTTAGATCATGTGGTAGAGGTGATACATCAAAAGGGAGGGGTGAGCCCTCTCAAGGCGAGGCAAGATTAACCTACCACTTGCCATTCAAAGAGCTATAAGCAAGAAAGCAACCGCCAACAGAGTTCCTCAACCCCCAGAGTCCAGTGATTATCTCCCTTCTAGGGAAGCTTTTGAGTGTAACTCTGTGCAGTCACTTCCTGATACTCAATCTCAACAAGCCCCATATAGATTCCACTTGGTAGATTAATCCTCTTCCGCTACTAGTTCTTCTGAGGGTTCGGAAGAGGGTAGCCAAGATTCTGAGCCCTCTTCCTCACATGCCCCGGCTGCACCATTCAATATAGAAAATGATGACGATGTTCTAGATGATGGAAGAGGAGGTGACACTCGAGTGGGCGGCCTTGAGAGGCCAAGGAGAAGATATATGTGGGAAGACAGATTCATCATCTTAACTGCCTTCAATAGATTTAGAGAATGGTGTCCCCAGAGATCGCTCACACTTGAGCGATAGTTCTTGATAAAGGATTTGGACATTCACAATCCAAATGTCCTTAGATAATTTCAGGAGTGAAAGAGGTGGAAATGGTTCACCCAAAGTGTCACCGATGCAAATGATCACTTGGTTAAAGAATTTTATGCAAATTTTCCTCACATGAAGAAGGGTACCAAGATAACAAAGGTGTAAAATCTGAAAATCTAATTCGACTCCATGCTTTGAACTCATATGTGGGATTTGAAGAAGTGGAGGCAGTCTAATACTTGGAAAAACTAGCTATGGGTGATGCAGCTCGCCCGTGGTTAGCAGAGATTTTGGCTGCTCGAGGACCACCACCTCCATGGATCACAGTAGGGGTTCCCATAATCCGGGCCACCCTAAAATTTGAAGCCAAAGGGTGGCATACATTCGCATGTAGTTGCATTGATCCGTGCTTAAATGAGAACAACCTCCCACTTCCCTGAGTAGTACTGGTGCCTTATATTATGGCTAAGTACCCGATTAATATTGGTGCCATCATGTCCACCAACATCACATTAGCTATCCAGAAAGATGAGAGGTCATACCCGTACCTGAACTTTCTCACAGCGTATTTCGATAATCAAATGGTGGAGCTAAGGCAGTATGACACAAAAGTAAAGGCCAAGAAGCCTTTCTCATGGTACCACCTATAGGGTACTGACAACCTGAAGTTCAAGGGTAAGGCAACTACCTCCGCTGGCCAATCTGAGGAGCCAATGATAGTAGTTACTGATTCAAATACTGAGCCTTCCACAGATGCCACACCTTCCACAATAGTTGGTCCATCCACCGGGACAACAGCCAGGCTACCACCTTCTTTTTCTTGACCATCAGCTTCATTATCAGTGCCATCCTTATCCACTTATCCACAGACTGCGGTGCGAGTCTCCCAAACATTGGCAAGTCTCAACAATAGGATGCAGACAGCTACTTTAAAGCTATCTAACATATCTGATGTTGTTGCAGCACATTCTTCTGCCCCAACAGCACCACCGGTACCTCCAACTATGGAGGAAACATTGAAGAAGATTATGGAAAATCAGAAGACCATTATGGAGACTCTGGTGGTGCATGGGGAAGTTATTGAGGAGCTGGAAAAGCAAGAAAAGAAGATGATGAAGTCTCAGGCATCGAAGAAGTCAGTAGAGAGGTTGAGAAAAGAGATTTCCAAGATTGCATCTATCAAAGATCTACCATTGGACCTGTTTTTGGAGCCAGCAGTGCCAGTAGCACAGGTAGCACCAGCAGTACCCGAGGCAGCAACCAGCAGCCTGAAGAGTCAGATGCTACTACCCATACCGCTAAGGAGATGATCCAGATGCTCAGCGACCCTGTTGTCCCTCTGTTAGGTGATGATGAGATACATTTAGAGGAGACCGAGGGTGTTGCAGATGCCATGCAGACTGAGACCACATAGGGAGTTCTCTTAACTCTCTACCCTTCCCTGTCTTATTTTTGTTAAGCATTAGGGACAATGCTCATTTTCTTTGGGGTGTGGTCTATTTTGATTAATTGACAATGACATTTGGCCTGTAATAACTCTTATACTTTTTTTCTTTTATTTTAGTTTTCTTTTTGGTTATGTATATATTCTTTCTTTTCAATTGATGTATATATTCAGTTCCCTTATGTATATATTCATTTCCCTATGGTTTGTATATTCATTTGTCTTACTTTCCGTAGCTTATTTCATAGCTTCTTTAGTTTGTCTTTCTTAGTAGTATAACTTCCTATTTTCTTTAGTAACTTCTTTTTGATTTGTTAACTTCTTTTTCTCATTTAGGGAATAATAAGCCTTTGGTTTTTTTTAATGTCACGGTTCTTTCCAAAGGTGGGTTTTGTGTGAATCGGATGGCTCTTCCCAACGATGGATGGTGTGACAACCTTCTTAAGGGATTGAATTTGTTTTCTTTTATGTTTAGGAAAAAATAGTAGTAACGAATAAAAGGGTCTCAAGCATGTTTCGCTTTGTACCAACACATTTACGTACGGCCTTATGGTTAAAAACAAAGTTGTTGGCAGAAAATAGCTCTAGTTGTGACCTTTTGACTCTTGTATTGACTTAAATAGTCATCAGGTGGTTCAGTCGAGCCATTGTGATTCTCAATCTTTACTAGGGTTGTTGTGGGTCCTCGACTCCATTCTATTTAGAAATCCATAAATGTGAGAGGTGAGGTATTGAATTCCTTGTCCAAGTACCCGTGATAATAGTCTAGAACTTGTCCCGAATATTTTTCTAGGCAAAATTCTAAGTGTAGCTTGGCTTGAGAAACGACTGTAGGCTCATCTTCATCCAATTTGAAATTTGAAATTTGAAATCTTCCATAGCCTACTAATGTGATATCCCTAGTCAACCCATTTGAGGCTAAACCCTTTTCTTTCAATAACCACATTACAAGCCTTTATCTGCTTTGCAATGACCCGATCTTTCCTTAGCATTCTTGAGAAACAATTGGCAAAAACATAAGTTTGGGGGAGAAATAAGGAGTTTGAAAGTGATATAAAGGTACAAAGAATAAAAGGGCATGGAATAAATAAAGAAGGATAAAAATGATTATCATGACCAAGATAGAGTAACGTTACGTCTCTATAGTTCCCCCTAGGGAAAAAGAAAATGACTCAAAGACTCGATAAAGTATGAGAAAATTGAGTGCTTAAGGAAAGATGAAACCATTCTATTCCAACAAGTCCTACCTTAGTCCAAAAGCCTTTATTACATCACGTAAAAGCCCTACATGATTTCAAGTTGAGTGAACTTACATTAGTGGTGATTTACATAAGGGGCAAGCTTATTGTACTTAAAGCCGGACTTGTGACATTATTTTGAGAGAGATAAGTGAACTTTTCACTATCCTTGAATTGAATGTTACATTCTAAAGTGAGATTTGCTAACGGAAAGTAAATGAGGAGGAGTTTGGGATCCACAATGACCTACATAATAGAGCGAGCGTTCTTGATGAATTTCAACTCTTGATGCTCTAGTGTCACATTAGAACTATTGTACTCAAATAGTCAAATCATTGCAGTGTTGATAATTCATACGTGTTGTGGGTAATTGTTGGTCCCAATTGATGTATGTTTGATTCACTTTAGATCAGCTGAAATATTTCTTGTCGTGTGTGGAGGTGGCAATTGGCTTATTTTCTTGAGGACAAGCAAAAGCTTAAGTTTGGGGGAGTTGATAAGTAGGGATTTTGACTACTTGTTTGCTCTTTTTTACTTTCATTTTAGACCAATATCGCTTAAAGGTACTACCGAAAACTAATGAAATGTGCTTCCTTATAGGAATGATAGAACATGAGCTAAAGAGATGAAAATCAACTCAAGAAGGAATAATTTTGGATAAGGATAGAAACAAGGCTAAAAAGGCACTGTATGGATCGCACAATATTGAGTGCGGCTGTAGGTCATGAAGAAAACCTATGACAAGAAATGACATGCAAAGTGTGGACCGCACAATTTTGGTCTAGCCTCAGAAGAAAAGATCAGAGAGATAGGATCTTAAGTTCAATAAGAAATGCGGACTGCACCATTTTTGTGCGGCCACATAATCAAGAGCACGACCGCACTCATTTTTATGCGGTTCATAGAAGTCTCACATAGCCAAAACCCCGGATCAAGGAGTGCGGATCGCACTATAATTGTGCGGTCACAGAAATAAGTATGCGGCCGCACTCATAAATGTGCAGTCCGCAGAAGTTGAATGAGTGCGATCGCAATCTAGAATTGTGTAGCCGCAGAACTGGAATCTGTCAAGCCAAGTTTTATTTTGTCGAACACACACATAATTATGCGGACACACAACCTCTACAGGGGCAAGTTTGTCATATAATTTCTGCTTAGTATAAATAGAACTTTTTGTCATTTTTAGGTTAAGTTTTGTTTTGGGGAGAGGATTTGAGCCATTTTTATTTACTGTATTGAGTAACATTGTACTAGATTAGCATTTTAACATTAGATTTTCTTCCCTTAATCTTTTGTTATGGATTTTATCTTAATTTCTTCATTTTTCATGAGTAGCTAAATTTCTAGCTAGGGTTATGACCCAACCCTGGTGTGGGTACTTAATGGGTGTTTGATTTAAGGCTTATTTGTGATTGGGTTAGTGATATTTAGAATAGTACTTATTTGAAATTAAGAATTAATGGTTGCAATCATTGATTCATGTCTATTTGACTTAGTCTCTACTTGAGAAAAAGAGACTAAGTCTAGGAAAACTTGGCTAACAAGGAATTGAGGTGAACTTAAGAAATAGATAGCCACAATTAAGGGGTAGAACCTAGAGATAGTATGACCCGACTTGAGCATTTATTACTAATTTTGTACATTACCCATTTGGACTTGAGAAAGCCAAATTGGGCAAAATCACTCTAACTACCGAGAGGTATTGAGTGGGCAATTGTGTGTGATTGCCGTATTACAACCCCGACCAATCAAACTTGTCCTAGAATTTACAACCCGTTAGGTAACCACCTAGTGGAAGTCATGACCCTAGACTTTTTATTAACTTGAAAAACAACACCCAAAATATTGTCTCTTAACTTTTCATTTACAGACATTTGCATAATCATTACAAATACAAAAAAAAAAACCAAAAAAATGTGGAAGTGCAATCTTGGGAACATAATACATCTAGTCTAGATATATACCTAATCCCATATCTAACTCCCCGTGGATTCAACCCCGGCTTGTGTTGGGTTTTTATTATTGCTTGAAACTCCTCACAATCTATATTTGCAGTGTGAGTTTGGGTGACATCATTAACCCCATTCCCAAGTACACCTTTCAATCAGGAAGATGCTCGACTAATATGATTTTTTCCTGCTCCTCAAACATTGACTTTGTAGCATCAGAATCATCAGGGGTCATGAAGGTTCGAGGTACCATAAAATCTTCATCCTTGAAGATCCCCTGCCCCTCCGACGGGGCCGAGGCCGAGGCCGGTACTTTTGGTTGCTATTTGACTTCATATTTTCCCTTTGGCTCCGATTCCTTTGTTGACAAAAATACCGATACTGGTAATCCTTCATCTACAAATATCACTTTGGCGGCGGGTTGTTTGTCGTACACCGTTTTGATCACTTTCGATGTTGGGAACCTCAAGACTTGATGAAGCATCAAAGGTACTGCCCTTATATTGTGAATCCAATCTCTTCTGAGCAACACGTTGTATCTCATATCACCTTCAATTACATGGAACTTTTCTTCTTGGATTGTCCCAGCCATGTTTACCGGCAAAATGATTTTATTTTAGTGGTTTCACTTTCCATGTTGAAACCGTTGAGTACTCAATCTGCAGGCATGATTTGTCCTGGAGGATGAGCTGTTCTACGACCCTCGATCGAATGATGTTTGACGAGCTACCTCGATCAACTAACACACGTTTAACTTGAATTTTATTCATAAGGATAGATATTATTAGTTCCTCATTGTGAGGTTGTTCGATCTCCTTTGCATCCTCATCGTTGAAGACAAGGTTTCCTTTGGTAAATAGTCCCAGTTATGCTTCTCCCTTGTGGTAGTCACTTTGGTACGTTTAAATATCGAGCCTTGAGGAATATCGACCCCACCAACGATCATATGGATCACAGGTTGTGGTTCTTCCTGTTCATTTTTCCTGTTTGCATCCATGTCTCTGAAGTGATTTTTAGATTGGTCACTCAAGAACTGTCGAAGATGACCTTCGTTAAATAAATGAGTTACCTCTTCCCTTAACTATCTACAGCCGTCGGTTTTATGACCATGGGTTCTATGGTATTTGCATATTTGATTAGCATTACTTCGATCCGAATCGGTCTGTAAGGGTTTGGGCCACCTAGTATCCTTGATTCATCCAATGGCTGATACAATACCCGACGAATCAATGCTGAAGTTGTATTCCGACAATTGTGGCACTTCTTTGAGCTCGACATGTTTATCGAAGCTACTCTTACTCATGATCCCTTGGTATTTTTGTCCTTCATCATTTTTTGAATCATTTCGAACATGATTACATCCTTGTCTGTTAATTTTATGATCTGCGTTGTATGGTTGTTACCGATCTTTGTTAAATTGAGGCTCTCTGTCGATGTCCCTTTGAATTCTACCTTCGGATCTATTTGGGTAAACGGAACCGGAAAAGGCTCCTAACTAATCATCCTCGAACCTGATCTTTTACTGGTATCGATAATTTACATCGGCCTAGGTTACAGCTGGATATTCAATTTGTCGTGATGCTATCGAACATCGCTCATTCAATCCTTGAGTGTAGGCTTGGACAACCCAATCATCAGTGACTGGGGGTAGGTCCATGCATTCCATATGGAATTGATATACGAATTAGCTTAGCATTTCATTGTCATTTTGTCTCACTTTGAAGCGGTCTGACTTCCTAGTTGTGAACTTTATTGCTCCGGTGTGCGCCTTTACGAACGAATCAGCAAGCCTGGCGAAGGAATCGATGAAATTGGGCAAATATTTGTGGTACCATATCATTGCCCCCTTCGATAAGGTTTCTCCAAACTCCTTCAACAGAACAGATTCACTTTCATCATCCACTAAGTCATTTCCTTTTATTGCGCATGTATAAGAACTGACATGCCCATTGAGATCAGTTGTGCCATTGTACTTGGGAATTTCTGGCATGCAGAACTTCTTTAGAATTGGATTTGGAGCTGCACTAGGTGGGAAAGGCTTCTGTACTAACTTCTTCGAATCTAAACCCTTTTGAATCGGGGGTGCCCCCGATATTTGATCAACCCATGAGTTGTAGGTTTCTACCTTTTTATCATTAGCCTTAATTTTTTTCTCCTGGTTCGATCTGTTTAGTGAGCTCCTTGGGCATCTTTATGATGGCGGGATAAGTTCCTAATCCGTTATCATCCAATTTTTTGGTGCAGGTTCGACCTTGTGAATAACTTCCTGTGATGCATCGAGCTCAATTATGCTTGGGGCTTGATTTTGATTTAGGAGCTGTATTATCGTAGCTTGCTGAGTCTACAACGTTTTAAATATCATTCCAAGGCTAATTCCACCTTCTTCTCTATTTTGTGCGTTCTGGTTGGCTGCCCGGTGTCTTTGTGAACGTTATTAACCTAAATTTCCATGAACGGCAATACGAGAACCGACATCGACTGGATCTACGGTCGATGGTCCATCGGGATTGACTGGAGGTACTTCATTTCCCGGGGCAACTATGTTCTCGTTCTTGCCATAAAGATCAAGGTTGATTTCTGTGTGAGTGGGCATTGCTTGAGAGTTTGAAATGTTGATTCCTGAAATCAAAGATACTTACTAGAACAAGCGTAAAGCAATGTGTGTTATGAAATATTAATATTAGGCAATCACTATTATCCTTAGCCCCACGGTAGGTGCAAAACTGTTTACCCTAAAAATTGGATAAAAATAAACTTATAATGTGGTTTTAAGGATACGAGATTTCACCTAATACCAACTAATAAACATAGAGGTAAGTGATGGAAATTGACAATAATATAAAGCAAACCAGTGTTTGGGCAAAGCCCTCGAGCTTGAATACCCTCGAGCTAATTATGTAAGAACAATTGATATGCAACAAGCTGATAACCAAGAGAATGTAAATTAAAGAGAGAATATTGTATTTCTTTTATCTGTGTGAATGTAAGGTGTCTAAAATTGATGGGGACTCCTATTTATATAGTAGAGGAATTCTAGTTATGATATAACTCTAATTATAGAAGTAAATCCCATGATTAAGTAGATAACCGCCCCTGATTTGATCTGTTCCGAGATTTATGCCATGATCTCTGTCTGGTCACGGATATCTCACTTTTCTGTTATTGCGCTTTGCTCGAAGTTTATCGTATTTGATCTCAATCGCTGCTGGCCTTGATCTCGATAGGCGCCTCAATCCTCGGACTTGATACCTCGTCTTCTTATTCTGGTCTGATCCATTAAGGGGCTATCCTTCAATGCAGTCCTCTGGTCTCGATCAAATAGCACAATAGAGTAGGCCCAGCTTTAACCATATACAAGGAACGTCCGCAAATATATACATACAACAAGATCACTATCTTCACACCAACAGATTCGCCAAAAGAAAACACGTCAATCTAAGAAATACTTTGCTCTCTCGCATTTAATCATTGCTCTTCTTGCATAAGGCCAAGCACTACCCTCGTCATTGCATCAGGTGAAAAATGCCTTTCTTTGTATGAGACTAAACACTGTCTCCATTCCCTGCATGAGGCTAAGCACTGACTCTGTTATTGCATAAGTCTAAGCATTGCCTTTCCTTACATGAAACTAAACACGGTCTCCATTTCCCTGCATGAGACTAAGCATTGTCTCCATTATTGCATAAGGCTAAGCATTGCCTTTTCTTGCATGAGACTAAATACTGTCTCTGGTCCTTGTGTCACGACCCAAAATTCACTAGTCGTGATGGCACCTAAACCAACCAGCTAAGTAAGCCAACTAATAACTATCCAATTCCAATAATATTGGGAAAAGAAATTATCTGAATCTTATACATTTCCCAAGGATTGATAGCAAAAATCATAAGCTTCTAAGAATAAAGTTTACAAAACTGAAATGAAGTAAATACATCATCTGTTGAAAAGTACATAAACAAAGTCTTTATGAATCTAAGGCTACGATGAATAAGAGGCATCTGCAATCGGGATGCAGGTATATCTTCAATCCAGCTCATATCGAACACAGCAACAACATTAGTCAACATCTGTACGCAAGGTGCAGAAGTATAGTATGAGTACAACCGACCCCATGTACTCCATAATTAACAAACTTAACCTTAGGTAGAAAGTAGATACGAGCTAGAACAAAGGTCGGATCCAACACCAATAGCCAACGGTCCATAATGATGTAAAGCAAGTAATAAAAGAAGTAACATAGAGATAAATGCTCAGCTTAATCATGATTTCTGAAAATAGTTCTACCTTACAAGTATATCAGTGAAAACCCAAGTTGTTTACCAAAGTTGCCAAATATGAGTAAGTTTGAAAACAATTATTTTTCCCAAAAATCCTTTCAACAGCAAATAAGATGTTTTATTTTCTTTCCAGATAGCCAATGTAAAATCCATGACTATGCCCATATACCAATATGTGTGAGAAGTCATGAATGACGTGATACCGTACAACATGAGGAAACTACATCTCTATGCCTGTATGTCATGTGTGCATGTCAATGTGTTGTATCTCAGAGATGAACTCATGTACTCACACTCTCAGAGTACTCAATCTCACACTTTCCATTCATCATGAGCAATCACTTAGTAATTTTTATGGTCATTCCGGCCCATGGAAGATCCATCCCAGAATATATACATCATCTAATCATCAGTCACTCAGTACTGAGTATGGCCAATCTGGCCCGTAGGGAAGATCCATCCCCAAGTATAAATGCTTCGGACAAGATCCATGTCCCGGGAAGATCTATCCCTCAATATAATCAGCCGCGCTTACCGGGGTGTGTGCACACTCCAGAGGGTCTCCTTCGGCCCAACCATACTAGTTTCACTCAAATACGACTCTGAATCGATGTTCAAAACTCAAAAGTTTACATTATGAAACTATAGGCTAAAACCCCCAGTTTCTCTTTAAAATTCAACAACAAATTGCCAAAAATGAAGATAGATTCATCAAAATAAGATCAATACCAAGTGTAGAATACTTACCCTAATCCTTATGATGAAAATTTCTCCAAAAATCACCTCAATCTGAGTCCCACATCTTAAAATATGAAGAAAGAACAAAAACCCTCAATTTATAACTTTTGCCAGCATTTTCACACCTGCGGCACATTAGCTGCTTCTGCGATGTCGCTTCTGCGACATAACCTCCGCTTTGGCAAAGTCACTTGAGAACTCGACCCTCGCACCTGCGGATAAAATATTTGTTTCTACGAATCACGGGTGTGAGCCATCATTCGCACCTGCAAAATACCTTGCTCTTGCGCTCTATCACTTCGCACATGCGCATCCGCAAATGCACCCAAATCTCTACTTCTGCGGTCTTTCTCACCCAGCACTCATCTCATCTCACCCAGCACTCACCTTACCTCTGCAACTTATTTGTCAGTTATGTGGCCATCGCACCTGCGCAAAACCAGATGTAGGTGCGATCACACCAGAACCAGCAGTCTTCAACAATGCACTATGAAAAAAAGTGATCCAAACCTCGTCCGAAACTCTCCTGGGCCACTCGATACCCCATCTTAGTATACCAACAAGTCCAATAACATAACACAGACCTAGTCGAGGCCTCAAATGATGCATAACAATATCGAAACAATGAATCACGCCTCAAATCAAACTTAAATAAACTTCGAACTTTCAACTTCCATAGCTCGTACCGAAACATAGCAAATCAACCCGGAATGAAACCAAAGTTTGCACACAAGTCCCAGATTAAATAACAAAGCTATTCCAATTCCTAAAACCAGATTCTGAATACAATATCAAAGAGTCTACTCCCGGTCAAACTTTTCAAAAATCACAATTCGGACACGCTCCTAAGTCCAAAATACCCAATGGAGTTAATAGAACCATCAAAACTCTAATCTGAGGTCAAATACTATAAAGTCAAACTTGGTCAACTCTTCCGATTTAAAGCTTCTTAGTTGAGAATATTTCTTCAAAATCAATTCTGAATAACCTAAAAACCAAAATCGATGTTTACATAAGTCAAGCAACATCATGCGAAGCTGCTCATGCTCGTAAACTACCGAGCGAAGTGCAAATGCTCAAAGTGACCTGTCGGATTGTTACACCTTGCAAGAGACTAAGCATTGTCTCCGTTATTGCATAAGGATAAGCATTGTCTTTCCTTGTATGAGACAAAACACCGTCTTCATTCTTTGCATATTCTTTGCATCAGGATAAGCATTGCCTCCATTATTGCATAAGGCTAAGCATTGCCTTTCTTTGCTTAAGACTAAAAAACATTTGCATGAGGCTAAGAACTTCCTTTCCTTACATAAGACTAAGTGTTTTCTCCCTTCTTCATGTCGGGCTAAGAACTATCCTCATCTCATACAACACTAAGCCTTTTCTTGTCTCGTTCTCACATGCAAAAAAAGTATTACCTGTTTCCTCTATCAAACGATCGATATTACCGCATACTTGTATTTTATAGGCTGAAACATTGCCACATCATCCGAAGGCATTATAGTCCGAAATTATCATCCTCATAGCCTGAAGACACCATGCCATGGACTAAGGATCTCTTGAAATTTCATAACATTATTCAAAGGTGTTATAGTATGGAGGCACCATCCTCATAGCCCGAGGACACCATTCCATGGTATGTGAATCCCTTACTATATGCTTCATATCCCAGGACATCATAGTCCAAGGACATCATCCTCATCGTCCAAAGACAAGATTTATGGTCTGAAGGAAATTTGCGTCATGTTTAAATTTTTGCAATAACCCATATATATTCACATACATTGTGTTTTAAGTTTTGCAGGTAACTTGACATGTAACCGTTCTTCAAATTGGAGCAATTCTCGCTCCAGTTTCTATTCACAATGTTCACATCCTTCTATCACCTCAAACGTAACCAATAATCAGCAATTGATTACCCTTTGTTCTATAACCATTCAAATACTTTCCTTATACATCCGTAACGATCAAATTTGAATTCATAGCTCTACCTAAAATCATCCATTACTCACGACATTATCACATCCAAAAGAACCTTTTCGAAACACATGACCACTCTTATAACAACTCCATCAGTTTCGTTTGTCGTAGTATCTAGAACTACACATGGCCTGATTCTCGTAACACCAGGGATATGTAGTCAACTCAGGAACCAGGGTTCAACCTCCATTCTTTCAAAAACGCATCATCCCCCAATCATTCAAACAAAATTAATCATTATTTTCTTTACCCGATAACTCTTTCATCATTCCGGGGTAAAAAGGGGCAGTTGTTGATACCCAATTTTGCCCTATTTTTTATAAATATCATATATCATTTCAAAATATTATTTTGCATTATTACTTAATTTATAGGGTTCATATAAATATTTACTATAATTTTTCATAATTTTTAAAGCTTTAAATCTTGCATTTAAATTATTTGAATACGTATTAATTACCCCTTTAAATTATTTTGTGATGATTTAATCATCCAAATTTATTATTTGCGTGAATAATATGTGTTTCATAATATTTTACTTTATTTTAAATAATTATATTTGTATTTTTAGTTATTTACACAGTTTTGTGATAATAGCATATACGCTATGCATAATTATATTTTTATTATATTATTTGTGTCCAAATGGTATTTTTATATTTTTATAATATTAAGCTATTATTTTCAAATACTTTAATGCATAAATAATATTGTATTACTTTCTATAAATTATTTGTGATAAAATTTTGTGTATTTTATTTATGGCCCTGTTTTAAAGTGAATTTTATGGACCAAAAATACGCCTAAGTTACTTGGACCATTTATTTTACCCTTCAGAAGTCCAACCAAATGACCACTGTGGCAAACCTGGTCGCGACCCACTTCAATCAACCCGCCCCGCCTATTCTTTAATCCAGATCATCGATCTATCAAGATCAACGGTCCACGATAACCCACCATTTTTAATTACATCTGCCTAAACCCGAGCCCCATTCTTCTGAGATGGTCGCCCTTGAACCCTATCTACTCGTTTCTCCTCTCAAACCCTAATAGTCGCCTCCTCTATCCTCCCCAACTCCAGTTCTAATATGGAATCTCCCATGATTTTCCTTCCATATGTTCTTGATCTCTCCGTTATTTACATGGCTTTGGTATCACATAATACTTTTCTATCTTTGGAAGTATACAGTCCTAAATCAAACACAATCATCTCCAGACCCTCAAGATCTTGGTGGGTTGTCGACTATATGCATTATGGCAAGGTTATATGAGGCCGATTGACCAAGATCTTTGGTCAATTCTTTGATTTCTGTCAAACTAGGGTATGAAATTTCAATTTTTCCTTTACCGGTTCCATTTTTATTGCATTTGATATTTGCTTTCCTTATCTAGGTTTTAATTATTTTCCATGTTTGCTTTGTTCAATTTCTGCCTCTATATAACCCCTCCTTAGTTTCCCCTTTAGACAGACTTTAATCACTGAAAATTACTACTACTCTTTTATTCTTACTCATCTTATACTACTCTAAGGCTCAATTTCTTGGCCAACAGAAAGCAAAGGCCACCAAAATTCGATTATCGAACCTTCTTAGTGTGAGCACTGCCCGAAATTCATTCGAAACCCTTGGGAACTCTGATGCACTAAGATTCCTGAGATTTATTGTTTGTTTTGCTATTGACATTGGAGTATTGTTGAAATTATTCCTTGTGTTTACTTGTTCATTAATCTGTAAATGGTAAGTACCTATGACCTTTACAATTTCATTCTATTTTCGTTTGAGTTCTTGTTCATTATATATAGATATTTGTGAATCAACATGCTATTATATGCTCTAAAGCTCTTCTTGAGGCTCTATGACTTCTAGTAATCGAATTTGCCTATTTGTTTACTTGATCCTATTTTCTTAAGTTGTTTGCTCTAATATGTATTTTTGAATGCTTATTATTGTTGCTTATTTTGAGTTTAGCTTCTTGCCTTGTTCTGTACTTTTGTGATGCGTCGAGTCATTCCCAGAACCTGTTGTAATTCTTGTTGAGATATTCATGTGCAATTTAATTGTTCTCTAGAGTTAACTCCTTATCATGTTACTAGCCAAAACCTGCTTTCCCTGCTAATTGTTAACTAATGCATGTTCCTTGCCTTGTTTTATATCTTTGTGATAAATTAAATGCAAGTGTTTCAGACCTTGTTAAGTCATTCCTGTCCAACCTGCTAAGTTCCTAATGTTGTATTGATTAGCTAAAGCATGTTTCCATGCCATTTGAGTTCTAATGTATGCTTGGACTTATGCAATCATGTGCTTCATTTTGCAACTCTTGGTAATGGTTTACTACCCTATGGTGGTCAATCATGTGACTCTAAACTTTGTTGCTAGAATTATAAGCATAAACTTGCCTCATATGTTCCCTAGGTGCATCTCAATTTATCCTACTCCTGTTTATATGTCTTGGCCAGAGTTGTTCTTAGAAATAACTCTAAGAACTAAATGTTTAAGTTGTTTAGTTAATTCTATGAGTACTCTATCACCTGCATGGTTGATTCGCACATAGTTTGGGTAAGTAAGGTTATTTGTTAGGCCTAGTGTTGGTCAACACATGACGGGTTTGAGCATGGAGCTCACGTTACTATATTAATCAGTGTATGGGTTAGTTGTTGTGCAAAGATTAAGACCAATGAAGGCCTCGGAACATTCTCAACTTATTTCTCTATTGGGCATGTAACTGCCTCATTGGGCTTGTGTTCGTTCACTCTGTAATTTGTCATCATGTATCGTTTCTTCTTGGGCTTGTAATAACTTGTAAACAAACAATTAGGGAATTAATGAAAAGGGGGCTGGGGTATTCTACTATTTGCTTGAAAGGGTAGAGAACATGCCTATAGAGTCTACGTGCTTTATTTGCTATTTTGTATAACTTTCTCTTCTTCTACACACCAATAGAAATTATGTGTAAGGCCCCGTGAAATCCCTACTCAAAAACCCAGATCCCGTGGTGCCAAGTTAGGAACATGTGGCGCAGACCTTTTTGGATTGAATAATGTATTAAAAAGTCAAGAATAAGTTTCCATAAAAAATGCAAGAAATGCGGTCCAGAATGCGGTCACATAATCAAAATGCGGACCGCATACCTGCCGTAGAGTGAGGCAGAATGTTGGTTAAAATTGAAGTCAGTAATGCGGTCGAAATGCGGTCGCATAATCGAAATGCGGACCGCATAGTCGTCGCATATTTTCCTTTAACTTTTGCGAGGGTCAGTTCTGCAGTGCACTTTGCGATCGCATAACATGAATGTGGACCGCATTCTTACTGCAGACTGAGTCAGAATGTTTAGATATTGGGGAGCATTTTGCGGTCCATTATGCGGACCGCATGTTAACTCTGCGGTCGCAAATGCGACCGCATATTTGACTCGGGGCTCCAATTTTCTAAATTTTAACCCGACTTCCATATCGATATATCCGGTGTTATAGCTCATTTTGAGCATTTTTCTGAGCATTTCTAAAGAGAGGAAGAGGGTTCTTAGAGAGGGAAAGTCTCCCATCAAATATTTTCATAAGATTGGGCTGAATCATTGAAGAAAATCAAGTGAAGGCTCCTGAATCTTTATCCCAAGAGGTAAGGCTCCATCACCTCAGCTCATATTTGTATATTTAGCCATATGGGGACATTAGGGAAGTAATTCATGGGTATGAGAATGAATCTCTTGCATGCATACCACCATAGAGTATT
>MU771099.1:3575-32752 GCA_026770625.1 Nicotiana glauca | reverse complement strand
GAAATGATGTTGCTAATGAAACTGAAATGGAAATCATTAATTATATGTTGATAGAATTTTATTAACGAAGTCCATCCATTATTTAATTATCAGTTGGGTTGGGTAGTATGCATGAAACCTGCCAGACTTGCTCAGTCGGGTTTACTCGGTTGAGCGCCGGTCGCGCTCCTCGAATTTTGGGGCGTGACATTATGTCTATAGGAATCGCACACACCTCACCTAATTTGTCTGCTACTCACTATCTCAAACATTATAGTAATCACTATACTCGGTTTCTATGTTATTATTGTGCGTTTAGACTGCATGCCTATAGGATGTACAATATATGCTTTTGTTAATGCAGTTATCATGCCTATAGGACTTCGAATAATCAACTGGTCAATTGTTTTTGTTAATTTTAATGTATTGCCCATCTATATGTCATGACTATAGGACATTAATCCTTTAATCAACTACTTCTGTTGTTTTCATTGTACTGCCTCGCCTAGATAACATGCCTATAGGAGTAAAGTGTTATAAAATCGAGAACAGTTGTCAATTGTTAGAAATTCTGCCTATAGGATATTATCACTTGCATAAAGAATTGCCATGGGATCAACACTGTTAATACTAGACTTTCAAGGTTGTTTCATTGCCTAATTTATGCCACTACTAGAAATCATGCCTATAGGGAACTGTCACCTGCCTAAGACACCCATTTATAAAATCAACACTAATAATTTGGAGTTTTCAAATAGTTTACTACCTCCTCGCCTAAGTCATTTAGAACAATAACGTTTCATATACGATGTTGGATTCAGAATCAGTTAGAAACCACGCTTGTAGGACTCTAAGTCTTAATTCTAAAACTATGTACTGCTTAAACTGCCCGCATGCATTTGTTGTCTATTTGTGGATGCTAATTTGGGCCTTTGATTGTCCTTACGTGAAGTCCTATCTATTTTGAATGTCGCCTAGCTTTCTCAATTTTGAGCAACCTAATTTGAGTCTAGAACCACCTTATAGTAGGTCCAAAGCCTCCTTTATCATAGGTATGGGATGGGTAGTGCACGTATAGGATACGGTTTAGAATTGAATTAGAGCGCCTTTAAGTAAAAACTTCAACATAAATTAGGTAGCAGGAGATGATAGTTTGTACCTGCTACGGGAATGACGATGTGCCGATCAGGCCCATTCGTCCTTATCTCCTCTCGGATGGACCTCTCCGCAACCCTTACCTTAAAGGAGTTACAAAGTATTATTTATGTTGCACAGGGTGATCCTTTAGGCTTAAAAAACTTCGGACCCTCCTCCCCCCTTCTTATATGCTTGTTATTTATACTTAGTCATTCAATGTGGACCAATGCAATTATACACTTGTAATCTTTAAGATTTGTACCTATTATTTATTCTTATGTGTGTATAAGTCTTCAATTTTCATATTTCTTTTTGCTTATCTGATCATCTAGCTTAATCACATAATTTACATAGTGTAAATTTTGGTCGGGACCCACAATCGTAGACCTCAAAGAGTGTTTAACACATTCTCTTTGAGGTAATTTGAGCCCTAACCCGATCTTTGGTAATGTTGGCTAGTCAAACAGAGTAATTTATAAATAGGTTCCCTAACGCACCTTAAAACCATTAGGTGGCGACTCTTCTTTTTTAATACCCATTTAAAAGAGTTCTCGGATGTAGAAACCCGCTTTCGTAAGAAAATGAGGCGCGATAGTAAGAATTGACCGGAGTTTGACTTTATAACGATCCGGCCGGTCGTTTTGAGAGTAATAGCCTGATACCCTATTTACTGCTTTCCCCGTAACATTTTCTACTTATATGACTTTTTGAGAGATTGTTTTTGTGGTTTTGGAGTGATTTGGGACACTTAGTACCTAAAACGGAAGCTTAAGTTCAAGAATTTTGACCGTAGTCGGAACTATGTGAAGATGACTCTATAATGGAATTTTGTCAGCTCTGTTAGTTCCGTTGGGTAATGTTGGACTTAGAGCGTTTCTGGATTGTGAATTGGACGTCTGTAGCTGAATTAGGCTTGAAATGGCGAAAGTTGAATTTTTAGGAAGTTTCACCAGAAGTGGACTTTTTGATATCAGGGTCGGATTCTGTTTCTGGAAGTTGGAATGAGCTTGTACTATCAATTATGATTTGTGTGCAAAATCTGGGGTCAATCCAACATGGTTTGATAGATTTCGTCATCAGTTGTAGAAGTTTAAAGTTTCAAAGTTCATTGAGCTTAAATTGGTATGTGAATCGTGTTTTTAGCATTATTTGATGTGTTTTGAGGGCTCGAATAAGTTTGTATGGTATTTTAGGAGTTGTTGGTATATTTGAAGGGGTGGCCAGGGGTCGTAGGTGCAAGAAAAATGCCGAATTTGCAAGCTCGCAGATGTGCTAAAGGATCCGCAGATATGAGAGTGAACTGGAAGGGGAAATTTGCAGAAGCGAACAATTGTCTGCATATGCGGTCACTTGCCCGCAGAAGCGAACCCTGGTGTTTTAAGTCAATTCTGCACTTGCGGCGTAAATTCCGCAGGTGCGAGATCACTTGGCAGAAAAAGCGAAATTACGAGGGTTTGATCTCATTTTCACTTTGGGACTTTGAGAACTTGGACTTGGGCAATAAGTTGAAGGATTTTTAGAGAGAGCTATTGAGTAAAGATTCTTAACTCATTTATGGTTATAATCCACTAATCTATAGTTGATTTCAACATTTAATTAAGAAATTGGGTTGAGAAATTGGGGAAAAAGTTGAAAAGTTCTTTGACCAGATTTTTGAGTTTTGATTGGGATTTCGATATTGTAGTTGAGTAATTTTGGTACGAGTGAACTCGTGAGTGAATGAGTTTTCGTATTTTGTGACTTTTACCCCATTCAGAAATGTAGGCCCACGTTGACTTTTTGGGACGAATTTTTTATTTTTTATATAGTCTTGATTGCATTAATTAGATTAATTTCTTATAGTTGTATTTATGCTATGTAATTTCTTTTGGATAGATTTGGGTCATTTGGAGTTGAAAAATCATGGAAAAGGCATTCTTACTGATTGATTACACTTGGTTCGAAGTAAGTTGCTTGCCTAACCTTGTGTGGGGAAAATCCCCTTAGGATTTGGTACTATTGCGATACCTCTGTGATATGTGAGCACCATGTATATGAGGTAACGAGTATGTACACGGGCTAATTGTTGTAAAATCTGGTTTTTATGAAGTGGTAACATGTTACATCTTAATTGAGTTACACCAGCATGTGTAGTTATCCTATTTTTGCCTAATATCGCATGTCAACGTGTCTTAAATGCTTCTTTGACATATGTGCAGCATGATTAGCTGATTTTTCCTATTTTTCCTTGAGTTGTACCAGTCTTAACTGTAGAATTTTTGTTGTTAATTGTTGTACTCATCATTTCGAGCTATGTGTTTACTTTTGGGGCTACGAGGCAGTACCTCGGGAGACCCCCCTACATATTTAGTTTTGGGACTACGAGGTGGTACCTCGGGAGATCCCCTGCATATTTACTTTTGAGACTACGAGGCGGTACCCCGGGAGATCTCCTCGCATATTTACTTTAGGACTACGAGATGGTATCTCGGGAGATCCCCTGCTGTTTATCCCTATGTGTTGTGCTGCTATTTTTTGTGGTTTTCCCTTGTTAAATTTCCAATCTCTTATTACATTGCTATATTTTTATGCCTTATTTATTATATACCAATAAAGCCCTTACCTGACATCGTCACTACTCTACCGAGGTTAGGCTTGGCACTTACTGGGTACCATTGTGGTGTACTCATGCTACTCTTTTGCACATATTTTGTGTGTAGATATAGGTACCTCCTACCACGCCCGCTATTAGTGGCATGATTGTTGCTGCTCCGGAGACTTCAAGGTATATCTACCAGTGTCTGCAGACCCCGGAGTCCCCATCTATCACTTTTATGTTGTTCCTCCTTTAATTCTTATAGTTACCAATGTATACAACAGTTAGACAAATTCATAGATCTTGTGACTTATGGCTACCGGGTTTTGGGAATATTGTTTATACCCGAGTGTTGGTTATTGTACATGCCAAGCGGCATTTTATCATTTTATAATTATCTGTTGCAGTCTAGTTTTTGAATTCTCTTTTCATTTCTTTTATTCGCAAATTATTAGGCTTACCTAGTCGTGGAGACTAGGTGCCATCACCACATCTTATGGAGGGAGATTTGGGTCGTGACAATTTAGTATCTGAGCTCTAGGTTCATAGGTGTCATGAGTCACAAGCATGTTTAGTACAATCTCGCGGATCGGTACGGAGGCGTCTATATTTATCTTTGGGATGCTATGGAATTGTTAGGAAAATTTAACTTCATTTGATTCTTGTTGACTTCAGAATTCTAAACTTTTGTCTTCTGTTCTCTCACAGATTGTGAGGACACGTAAAGTCGGATCAAATGACCAGGCAACCCGTGCCCCTGCTAGAGCTACAAGAGGCCAGGGCAAGGGTAGAGGCCAAGGACGTTCATGTGGTGTAGCCAGAGTGCCCGCACGAGCTACTACAGAGGAGCCACCAGTAGCTCCACTCGGAGCGCAGACACCTGAGATGCTTGTTATTGCACCAGCACTTCAGGAGACCCTTGCACAGTTCCTAAGCATGTTCGGTACTCTAGCTCAGGTAGGGTTGATTCCACTTGCACAAAATCCCACCGCCCATATCCCAGAGCAGCGGGTTCAGGTCTGTCATGCCCCAAACTCGGGGAGCGCGACCAGCGCTCAACCGAGTAAACCCGGTAAAGCGAGCCTGTTAGATACTTTCTACCAACTCACCCATGATTAAGAGAAGACATATTTTCATTAATTAGAACGTAGGGAGATCATGTGTACAATACCAAATCGTTTCATTAGTTATTACTTTCCAAAGTCTTAAAATATACATATTTTCATAGTCTAAAGTGGAGTAGTGATTCAAAACATAACATGATTTGTTTGGCTTTCCCAAACACCGACATACAACCCACATTATGTCTATGGAGCCTCTAATAATTACAAGGAGTACAATAGTAGTTCCGGCAACAAGGCTTCGGCTATACCTCAAAACATGCTAAGAAAATGAACTTCAGATACATGACCCCGGGATGAAGTGAGGATCACCAAGTCTGTTGGGAAGAGGATGCATGACTATCGTTGATCAACACCACATGCTATGGAACCACCTGCATCCATTTAAAGATGTGGCACCCCCAGCAAAAGGGACATTAGTAATGTCGAATAGTAGTAGTATATATGACTAAACACCCTTTCAAAAGAACGAACAATAATGCAAGTAAAAACAATCATAATAATCAGTTAAATCCTTGAAGAATTACCAAATATCAAATTAGGGGCAAGTTAATTTTTCAATTAAATTGCCATATTTTTAAGTTGTGGATAGTTTTTAGTACCAATATGCCACTATTAACCGTCTCGATTTCAATTCCCAATACAGTCACCACCATGTATATGACATGGCGTCCGATCACGACCCGATCGGCTAGGCCATCTCATAGGAAGTATCAACCATAATTACAATTTTAATTACGATTTTCCGATACAGTCACCACCATGTGTATGACATGGCGTCTGACCACGACCCGATAGGCTAGGCCATCTCATATGAGACATCAACCATAATTATAATTTCCAATACAGTCACCACCATGTGTACGGTATGACACCCGATCAAGACCCGATCGGCTAGGCCATCTCCGCGAGATATCAATCACAATTGTATCATTTCACTTGGCACGTTAGTCGTGTTTCATATTTTACGTTTCATGTTTCACTTTTATTATTTATCCCTTTGTATCTCATAATTTATATTTCATGTACGCCTTTTTAGTTTCAACAATCATCATAGATTCTCTATAAAAAGGCATTTCTATTAAATGAATTTAAGTACACATATGAACAAATAAGCGTCTTAGGCACATCGAGATTTCTTACACAATTGTCATTTAGTTTTCATTTGAAACAAAACTTTGCGTCAAGGCATTTGGACATGCAACCCATACTTTGAACTCATTTCTTCAATAAGAGCACAACATAACAAGAAAATTTAATTTGCATACTGAACATGAATATCTTTTGACACAAGCTTATTCAGAATATTCAATTCACAGTGAGCAACTCGGGAATTACATGGATGTTGTGGGGTTCAATTCTAAGAGAAGAGTTTAGCCATACATACCTCAAATGAGTTTCTTTAAACTCTAAAATATTTCGGAATTCTTAGCAACTTCAATCTATTCAATATAACAAATTAGACCAAAAATTAGGTAAAAATCATGGTTCTAGCTCACTTGAGCATCTTACCAAACACTAAGTGCATTAGAGTTTCAAGGTCCCTTTTTATGGAAGATTTCATCATCCCACAACCCACTCTCTCCCATTTTTAGCTCACAATCTTCCTACAACCTTTGTTAACACATGCATGCAAGATGAGCAACTCTCATACCCATGAACTATCTTACAAATTGCCCACTTATAGTTAAATTTTGAAATTTAGAGTTAGGGTGTAGAATCTTACCTCTTACGATGAAGACCTAGTGTGTTTTCCTTGATAATCTTCAAAGTTTTAAGAAAGAATTGAAAGGTAATTTGATTAAGATCACTCTCCCACTCTAGGCACTCTCTCTCACTCTAAAAGTATCAGGTTTTCACCCAAACATGGTCTCTTGCATCTATTTTAGCGAAGTAGGTCGGGTTATAAAATCTAAAAATGAGGCTCCTTAACAGGATCTACGATCGCGTATGCGACCGCATAATGCTTCTGCAGTCCGCAAAATGGGCCGCATAATGGCCCTCGGGAACAGGCATTTTCTTCTTCACTCTGCGGCCAGTCTGCAAGCCGCAAAACCTCCCTCCAAAAAGTTTCAAGGCTAGATATGGGATCAGAGTGTGGACCTGGTTATGTGGTCACATAATGGGCCGCGAAAATTACATCAAAAATGGCCCAAAAGACTACCTCACTCTGCGGCCATTCCGTAGCCCACAAAGTGATTATGCGGCCGCATTATGAGCTACAGATATGCCAAATTCAGCCAAACATTTTCCTTCAACTTCCCAGCACACTGATCAACCTAGAAAGTTCGTATCTCTATAATTTTTAACCTATAAGCCTATTTCGGCACCATAAAATTTTGGGTCTTGGGTAAAATTTTACGGGGCCTTATAAGGTCGACCAAGTTCCAGAGGTTATACTTATACAGCCGGTAGCCCCAGTTCGGCCCGAGGGTAAGGCAGCATTTTCTGAGGAGGAGCAGTTCGGGATTGAGAGGTACAAGAAGTACCACCCTCCTACTTTTAGTGGCTTGGCGTTAGAGGATGCCCAGGGTTTTCTTGAGGAGTGCCACCATATCCTCCGTACTATGGGCGTAGCGGAGTCGAGTGGGGTTTCTTTGAGCAGTTGTGCCAGGGTTCTATGACTGTGGCTGAGTATGCAGTTTGTTTCAGTGATATGGCTAGACATGCACCAGTCTTGGTTGCTACAGTTCGAGAGAGCGTCTATCGGTTTTATCGAGGGGCTCCACCACAGTATGCGGCTTAGCATGGCCCGAGAGTTGGAGATGGATATTTCATACCAACAGGTTATGAGTATTGCTAGGAGAGTGGAGGGTATGCTTACCCCAGAGAGAGAGGAGAGGGAGGCCAGGGGGTCTCAAGATTCTGGCACTTATAGTGGTGCTCGTTCCCCGGCTGCAGTTCGTCATAGTAGGGGCTATATGAGTCGCCCTGTTCTTTCAGCACTTCCAACCACCAGTGGTATTGCGCAACTCCTAGGCCCCAGGAGCCTTATTATGTACCGCCAGTGTCTAGTGTACCTCCTGCAAGGGATGCTTTCAGTGTCACGGCCCCAGTTCACCCTCCATGAACATGCCGTGACGGCACCTAGTTCCTACAACTAGGTAAGCCTAACAATGCGAAAATTTAATATAACTTGTGGAATAATTAATTAAAACTGAACATATGTAAAATAATGACTGTATATAAGGCCGCTCGGCCTATACAACCCAAAATAAATGCAGAAGTCTACAACTCAATCCCAAAACCCGGAAACTCACAGGAAGCATAGGCTAATAAAAACGTAAAACACTGCTCTAACCCCAGAATGTCTAAACAATTGAAAGAAAAGATAAGCTAACTACTAAAGCTGGAATAGAGTGGAGACTCCTGGTCTGCGGACGCAGCAGATATACCTTAAAGTCTCCGCTAGATCTCTCCGTCTCGATGATAGTACGCCTGAGTGGAGGAACCTGGATCTGCACATGAAAAATATGTGCAGAAGGGGCATGAGTACACCACATCGGTACTCAGTAAGTGTCAAGCCTAACCTCGGTTGGGTAGTGACGAGGAAGGTCAGGGCCCTACTGAGATAAAACATAATAAATAATAAGATAACGGAAACAGTTTAAATGAAGTCTACAGCGAGAATCTAAACCAGATGAATAAGGAAGAACAGTAATAGAAAGAAAAGGTAACAATACAAGGAATACTAGCCGGGAATCTCTTGGTATCCCGAGGATCTCTTGGTATCCTCAACATATGCACTGGGGATCTCTTGGTATCCCGAGGATTTCTTGGTCTCCTCATCATATATACTGGGGATCTCTTGGTATCCCGAGGATCTCTTGGTATCCTCATCATATACACTGGGGATCTCTTGGTATCCCGAGGATCTCTTGGTATCCTCATCATATACACTGGGGATGTCTTGGTATCCTGAGGATCTCTTGGTATCCTCATTGAGTAAGCCGGGGATCTCTTGGTATCCCAATATATATAGAAATACATGTGCCGGGGATCTCTTGGTATCCCGCACCCTCAATCCAGAATATATCAAGCATAGGGGGATCTTCCGGAAAGCCGTTCCGTAGTCCCAAATTAAACACACAACAACAACAACTCATAATCCCAGAATAAATGCTAACATCAGAACAAGTAATAGTAAATTCTAACCTAACATGCTTCACAGAGTACAAATAGTACAGCTAAACAATTAAGCAAGTAAGTCAGCTAAACATGCTTCTCTAAGCTAGCACAAGTTTTAACTTACAGTCTAAAATGAACAAGTAAACAGAAAATCTCAATTTAAATACTTCAAGTAGACACGGGTTTACAATGATAAGATCAAGTACGCACTCGTCACCTCACGTACGAGGCATTCAAATATTCAAAGATCATGTCCTAAGGGGAAAGGTCCCCCACACAAGGTTAGACAAGCCGCTTACCTCGAACCGGCTCAATAATCAACTAGGAACCACGCCTTTGCCACGAGTATCCGACTCCAAATAGCCCAAATCTATTCAATTCAATTACATGTCGTAAATAATATTGCAACAACTGATTCCACTATTAAATTTAAATCTAGGGCGCGAAAATAGGTAAAAATGACCAAAACGCCCCTCAGGCCAACACCTCGGAATTGAATAATTTTTACATTTTTAGAACCCTCGCACTCTCACGAGTCTAGCCATATAAAAATCCCCCAAATCGGAGGTCAAATGCCCACTCAAAACTCAATAGTTTGGTCTAAGAAGTTTTTTCCCAATTTTGATCCCAAATTCGAAATTAGATGATGGATTAAGCTAGATATTGATGGAATATAACTAAATAGGATTTGGAAAACGTTACCCAATAATCTTCTCTTCAAAATCCTCTAAAAATCGCCCTCTCCCGAGCTATCAATTGATTTTTTTCAACTTTGAAACTCAACCCTCGAAATTCACTTTTCTAAACAGTGATTACCGCTTGTGCGGTCAAGGGACCACTTCTGCGGAATCCAAGCCGCTTCTGCGGTTTTCATTATAGGGCTCAGAGGCCGCATTTGCGATGGGAAACTCACAGGTGCGTAACCGCATCTGCGGTAAAACGCCCGCACCTGCGGAAAAACTGAAGAAGCCTGAAACCTGCATCTGCGATAGCCCGGCCGCTTATGCGGCTCCGCACCTGCGGAACCCAAACCGCAGGTGTGTTTATAACAGAAGACAGAAGCCTTCAGCAATTCATTCAACTCCAAAACTTTTCGTCAACCACCCGAAATCCTCCCGAGGCCCCCGGGACCTCAACCAAAAGCACCAATATCACCTAATACCTTATTCGAACTTGTACCAATCCTTAAAACACCTAAAAAAACACCGAAAATCCGATTTAATCAATGATTCAAGCCTAAGAACTTCAATTTTCTTCCAAATACGCTTTCGATCAAAAACCTAACCAAAACACGTCCGAATGACTTGAAATTTTGCACACACATCCCAAATGACATGACAGAGCTACTGCAACTTCTGGAATTACATTCCGACCCTCGAATAAAAAACCCACTATCGGACCGGAAACTTCAAAAGTACAAACTTCGGCATTTCAAGCCTAAATGAGCTACGGACTTCCAAAATACATTCTGAACATGCTCCCAACCCCGAAATCGCCTAACGGAGCTAACGAAACCATCGGATTTCCATTGCGAGACTATCTTCACACTGTTCCGATTACGGACCACCCAAACGATGTCGTTTTGACGTGCGAAATCTGAACCATTGATCGCCCAAGATCGAACAGTCCAGCCTGCTCCCAAATTAGCCAAAATGACGCCGTATCAGGCCAATTGATCCAAGCCGTTCATTTCATTTGATGCAACGGCCGCAAATCACCCCATGCCCCGACCCATTCCCATCTAAAGCCTGATCCAGTCTCAAGGAAAATTGAATGACGTCGTTTCACTTAAGTGAGCGATCCAGGCCATTGATCTCAGTTGATCAAACGGTCAGGATCAATTCTTTCCCCCAGTATATCAATGTATAACGCACCCCAACCCCCCCCAACCCCCAAGACAAACCCCACCCTCCATCATCTCTAACAGATCAGAGACGATCTCGTCTCCAGCCGCCTTCACCCACCGTGCTCCGCCCACCAAAAATCGCCTCACGGCGGTTCCGGTGGTCCAATGACCCCCAAATTTACACCACCTCTTCTTCTCAACCTCCCAATCTCCATGCCACCCTCATCTACTCTCGAATCCTAGCCCAGCCCTTCGAATATTCGAAAAAACCAAACGGCTTTTCCGGCATCACCTCCGACGGCCACCAAGTTAACACCCTAGCCTTGCCTCCACCAACTCATACCAAATACCCAAGAACCTTCCTTCGAATCATCCCATAGCCTCTCGAATATCGAATCAAAGCTAAGAACCCTAGCACCGCCTTAAAAATCCCCGGTGGCGGCGCCACTTCCAAACGGTCCCAAAGTTACACCCCTGAACCACCAGGCTGCCCCCAACCCAAATCCCATAATGCTTTCACTCGAATCAAGCGGGAACTTGTTAAATTGAACAAACCCTAGGAGAACCAGAACCTGTGAATCGATCCAAAAGGAAAAAATTGAGGTCGTGGCCGACCTTAGTCGTGTGTTCCCAATCGAGAACACTCGATTAAGGTCCATTTCGGCTTCAAACATAACTGGAAGTTCGACCAAAATTAATGGGAGCTTGGTCTAAGATTCTGAGGTATTTTCTTCTCTTTTCTTTTTATTTTTGTTATTGTTATTATTTATCGGATTGAGTCTCGTTGTAATTCATTATTTTGTCCATTAATTCTTCCTCCTCTTTCGGACCTTTTTCTGGTCCAGTTTTCCTCTGTTGATTAGCATGTTTGAAGTTTAGTTGTGCCCTTCGAATTAGTTAATGTTAGTTGTTTTATGTATTACCAGCTTCAGGGCTCCATTCAGTACAGTGTCAATGTCCCTTCTTTTCTTGGCTAAGATAATTGTAATTTTCTTCAAATGCGGATAGTTTATTCCCATGTATCTGTGTCAATCAGATTTGATTTTAGTAGTTAAACAGGATTTTGTTTGGAATCATTGTTCTTATTTTGATGCCATTTGATCTGATTTGGGCTCTATTTTGAACTTTTTATTGAATCTGATAAGTTGAATTGGTTATAGCTGTTGTAGTTTAGTTTATTGATTAGGAGAATTGGTTATGGCTGATGGGGTTAGGATAGGAATTCCAGGAAACTCAGGGAACTTTTGAAATGTGTTAGTTTAAGTGGACTGTCGAAAAATACGAAAATAGTGGTATTGTTTAATAATAGTGGGGAACCAAACATAGTACATGGGGGAATTAATTAAATGGCTGCCCATACATAATTGAATAGAAAAATAGGTTGCCCCGACACGTGTGGAATAATTAAAGAAAAGGCAAAGGTTAGTGGGGGACAAGTGAGTTAAAAAATAGAAAAACATATAGTAGTGGGCTGTCAGATAATATCTTGGGCTCATTTTCATTGGTGCTTTTGAGAGTTGTGAGGAGGTCTGTTTTGGGTATAAATGAGAGGATTTAGGATAGATTTAGGGGATTCAGTTTTAAGGAGTGAAAAAGAGAGAACTGAAAATATTAAAAAAAAAAAGGGCACTTCTTTGAGCATTTTTCTGGAGTTTTGAACTTTTTTTGAAAGTTAAAAGGGTGGCTTTTGAAATCAATTTCAGAGGTCACACTTAAAAGAATATCATAAATTTTTTAGATAAACAAGCAATCGGTTTTCTTAGGAATGGAGAAGTTAAAGAATTTAGAGAACTTTCGAAAGTTATCATTTCTTGAAAGCTTTAAAACGGAGTTCTTCAATAGTTTGAGAGAGAATTGAGAGAGTATTAAAGTTTAAAAAATAGAGGGAAATGTTGAAAGTAGCACTGTTCCATTGAGTTCTTGTTTCGGTCAAGTTCAGTAGAGTCTATTGTGGGTGTTTGTTGTTGCTGTGTGGGTTTTACAACTGGTTCTGGGCTGTGTTCGAGTGTTATTCTAGTTTAAGACTGGTTTTGAGCTATTCTGAATTCCGAAGTTGCTGCTGCCTGTTACTCGTTGTTGCTGACCCCTTTTCTCTTCTTATTGCTCACAAATTTCCAGGTATTTGCTTTCTTTCCTGATGTAATGGTGCTGATTTGAAGTGGGAATACAAATGGAAAATGCTTACCTTTTGCTTCTTGAACCTTATCTGTTTGGACTGCATGTACTGATGCCGAAATAGTTTAGACACAATAGCTTAATGTAGTTTAGTTCCAATTCGTATAACAACTATATAATTGGATGGAGACTGGACTATGATTGGGTTGTTTTAGGTGTTGGCTGTTCAGTTTATGTGCTGAGGGAATTGGTCTTTAAACTTGTCTCATTTTTTGTTTGGTTGTGAAATGTAAAGCAGTTACAATTATTTGAAGCTTTCATGTGTAGTCTAAGTTTTCCTTAAGTAAATATCCCGGTTCTAGATGTTGAATTATCAAGCTGTATCGGATATGTGAATAATCAGCCTTGATACTTCTTAGCGCAATGTAGTCTCAATGATGTTCCTTATGTGTAATGAAACATGCGAGTAGGTAAAAACTTGATCAAACTGGGCAGTAAAATTGGAGTTTGAGCTCATCATTTCCATGTTAATAATTTAAGGTAGCATAAGTTAGATCCATATGATAATCGTGTTTTCCATTCCAATAGCAAGTTCAGTAATTCCATTTAGTAATCTTGGGTCGAATCAACCTAAAATAATCGGGTTTGCTTTGTGTTGTCATGATCGGCTTCCAGTAACTAAATAATTAATCTGAGTCTTAAAACCAGGATTCTAATGCTCACTCTTTTCCTTAAATTCGAATAGGAGAATATGGCCTTTCTTTGAAATTGTTAAACAGTTCTTAAACGGTGAATAAATTAGGATTTCTCTTTTTTAGAGACAAATAAAGTAGAGAATCATAGTTGCTTTTAGGTTTGCCCTTTTAAACAATAACGAGATGAGCCTCGCCAAATAAAGCACATAAATTACGGGGCCCTTAATAAATGTCTTTATTAAAATATTTAGAATTCGGGACGTGCCATTTAGTGAATTTTCATGTCCTCCCGCAAAGTTAATAACACGTTAGTTGCTTTGGGCGCACTTTTAATAATTTACTTTCTTAAACTCGGGTGCACATTTATGTGACCCAAATCCAAATCTCAACTGAGACGAAATATGTCAATAACCACGGGTGGATTGATGTGACGTGGTTCGAGGCACGTTTTCACGACGTTGCAATTCTCATTAAAAATAATAAAAGCGGTTCAAGGTTAAAAAGCACATAAGTTAAAGCATGCATTAAAATCAGATAATTAAGCCGGATACAACAGTTGAGCGACCGTGCTAGAACCACGGAACTCGAGAATGCCTAACACCTTCTCCCGGGTTAACAAAATTCCTTATCCAGATTTTTGATTCGCGACTGTAATACAGAGTTAAACCCTTTCCTCGATTTCGAGATTCAAACCGGTGACTTGGGACACCATAAATCTTCCAAGTGGCGACTCTGAATCTCTTAATAAATGAATCTTGTTTCGATTGTCCTTTAATTGGAAAAACTCCCTCTATTATACTCCTTCACGGTGTGTAGTAGGTAAAAAAGAGGTGTGATAGCTCTGGCGACTCTGCTGGGGATTCTGAGAGAACCCAGAACTTTTGTTCAGGGTTCAAGAATTCGATCTTAGAATAATTATTGTGTTTGGCTTTATTTATTATCTGATTTTTATTATATGATTGGGCTTAAATGTGCAAAATGATGCTTTTTACCGCTTTGATATTATTTGAACTGTATATATAAACTGTGCCGAAACCTTCTCTTCTCCCTCTTGAGGAGTGCACACTGGTCGTGACTTCTTTCTGTTAATGTCATATCCCAAAATAGAACGAGGATTCGGGGGAGTTGCAAAATCGGATGATCTTTTGGTTACCGGTACACAGCTCCTATCCTCGGCTCGAGTTGTTCGCTCGGGTAAGCCAGGTCTAGAACAAACACCCAGGATAAACCTAGTATAACAAAACCTCATGCCGGATCCCTAGTAGGAACGCTTATTTGCATCATGTTGCATTTGACTTTAGGGGACTCAACACAAGGGTTGGGTTCGTCTAGGACAGGTAAACTAAAATGAAAAGACCATCCTGATGCATCTTACGTGTTGCATATGCATTTATTTATCTCGGACTTGCATGGTGACCGGCTGTGGAGTATTTGGGAAAATTGAAAAAGAGAGAAATAGAAGTGTGGAGAGCTAATTATCTATTTTTAGAAAAATAACCAATGTCAAAATAGTGTCGAAACTCTGCCGAATTTTTGAGAAAAATAAAAAAAAAGGAAAAAATTTTGTTTTCAAAAATGGTTTGTTTTGTTGGTCGAGAAAAACAAAAACTAAAGAGTTTTATTTTTAAATAGTTTGTTGAAAAAGAAAATACAAAAAGAGTATTGTCATCCGAAATAGTGTATTTGTCAATGAGAAAGAGTCTTTTTTTTCAAAAATAAGTAGTTTTACTGGCAGAACTACGTAAGTTTGATTCTCACCGGATGTGGGATACGTAGGCAACCCATATCGGGTTCAACTATTTTGAAAAAATAATTAAAAAAAATTATAGCATTAGATAAATGTCGTTGTTTTGCCATAAGTAAGGTGATGTCATTCTTGTCCAAAATAGCCGAATGTCCCCAAAAGGACGTCGAAAGGCTGTTTTTGCGAGAACCGCCGCCTTTGGTTACCTCTCAAAAATTTTGACCGGTTAGCAAACACAGCCTTTAAATCTTCTTCGAAGTGCTGAAAGGTCGTATTGACAAGACCGGATATTTTATGAAATTTTTTTTAGAAAACGGTGATGATTTTCTGTTGGTCTATTTTTAGGCTGTATTGCAGTTTTAATGTTAGAATCTTTCGGAGTCTGTTAATATTGTAATGTGTCGTAATAAACACAATTTTCTTTTATGGAAAACTTGAAAAAAAATCCAATTTTTTTTATTTATTTAGTCATTTGGCACTTATGCAGAACTACGCTAGTTTGATTCCAACCTCCCCTTTGCAAAAAATAGCCAAAAAAAATATCAAATTTTAAGTTTTTTGTCATAAATAAGTCGGGTGATGCCGCTCTTGTCAAATATAGCCAAATGTTCCCAAAAGGGACGCCGGAAGGCTGACTTTACATAAACGGCCACCTTTGGTCATTTTTAGATTTTTGGTCGGTTGACCCACACAGCCTTAAAATCTTCGTCCCCGGGGCGCTAAAAGGCCGTATTTACAGTATCGGATTTTTTATTTTTGAAAAAATAAGTAAAAGAGTCATAAATAAGTCGGTGATGCTGTTTTTGCCGGAAATAGCCAAATGTTCCCGAAAGGGACGCCGGAAGGTTGACTTTGCATTAACAGCCACCTTTAGTCATTGTTTAAGGATTTTGGCCGGTTAGCTAACGCATCCTTAAAATCTTCATTCCCGAGGTGCTGAAAGGCCATGTTTGCAAAAACCCGATCTTTCGTTTTAAAAATAAGGAAAGAGTCAATGGGCAAGTGAATGCCGTTTGGATTTTTGGTCAAAATAAGCAGAGCCAGCTTCGGCAGTGTATTAAACTGTTCTTGCCGAGATAGCCTTAGAGCATCTTTCAGTTGTCGAAAGGCCGTTTTCGTAAAAGAACAGAAAAGTTTGTGAAGCGTCATAAAATAAATCCTCCCCGGCCTCAAAATTCATGAGAAATTGGGAAGGGGCCACGTTTGCAAAAGTAGCCATTTGGTTAAAATTGACATATAGGGGAAGGAATCTGCCAGTCTGTTTTTTAATTTGTATTTCTTTTGATTAAAGTATGTGGGTTGTTTAATGTTTCGAGTCTGTAGGTTGTCTTTTCGTCAAAGTCTGTTAGTATGGTCAGTTTTTAAACCGGTGTTATCAAGTTTGTTTATTTAGAAAAATGGAAAATTCCAAAAAAAATTAATAATTTTTGTTGTTGTTTACCGTTTATCTGCCCGAACTACGCACGGTCTGATTCATGCGGGGCCATGATACGTAGGCAATCTACATAAGATTCGACCACCACTAAAAAGAGAAAAAAAAAAAAGGGAATACTAGGAAAACAAAAAGAGAATGAGAAACAAAGGAAAGTTTGGGAGATTTTCAAAAGGAGCGCAATTATAAGAAGCCGGAATGACGCACGTAACTGAAGCAAATGCATGATAGAAAGGTTTAACTGCCTAGGTGCATTTTGCATCCCTGATATGTGTTTACCTATCTGTCAAATGCCCTAACGCTAACGTGATGGCTTCATTTTGGTGTGTTCATATCAGAAGGGTGGTTGGTTGTGGTTCTAAAGTGATGCTTCCCTGCAACACAAAGTCTAGAGACAATGGCAGAGAACCTCAAAATTGAGTGGGTTGGTACCGATGCCCAAAAACAGCTGGTTGAACAGAACAATGGGTTGGTAGAAGAAGTGAAAATAGTGAGACAGCATGTGGCAGACATGTATCGGGCATGGATGACTGGAAAAGCACCACCCCCGCCACCGCCTAGATTCCTGAACTCTGTCCTTACCCAAACACCTAACACAATAACGGATGATCCTTCATACTCTCCATATCTACCCGCTTATGACAGCTTCCCCAGCCACCCGAGTAGCTCTATCACTCTTCATCCAACTATATTTTCCCAATGCTACTCCCCTCCCCAACGCTACTTCTCTCCACGGGACTCCCAAAGACATGCTTCACTTTCCGAGTACCCAACTCCACAGAATGCCTACCCACCCCCACGAGCATACCGGAAACCCCCTGGTCAGGTTTTAGGCCAAATCAGGCATTTAGGAATGAGAGGTTGCTGAAACGAGAAAAGGCTCTCACCCCTATCGGAGATTCTTATGCAAATCTGTTTGAAAGGCTAAAGCATGCCGGCCTGATTGAGCCACTCCCCAGATATACTCCATATCCACGTGCAAGAAGCTTTGATCCTACTGCATGATGCGCATACCACTCCGATGTCCCAGGGCATAGCATTGAGAGTTGTCGTTCGTTGAAAAGAGAAATAGAAAGAATGATTCATGAAAGAGTTGATTATGATCGACGACGATAATAAAGAGCATGTGAATCCTCTTAGGATATTGACTAAAGCTGAAGATGTTGAAGCAGATAGTGGTCTTGGCAATATTGATACGAAGCTCAGTGGCTAAGATGTCGTGTTTGGTAATTGGGAAGATGCCCCATTCCTTGGTTCGTCGGAGTAGAGCTTTTGGTGGTTTATTTTGTGGTCATTTCTATTTGTCCGGGTTATTTTAGGGTTGTGACCTGGAAATTGTCTTGTGTCAAACCCTCTTGTCCTTCCATTTTTGTCATAGTGGTTTGCTTAGTTTTGTCCAGGTTTGTTTTGTTCCAAAATTGTGTACTCCAGTTGTTTTGCTTGTTTTGTTATACGAACCGTTTCACTGTTGTCTAATGCAAATTCCAGTCTGTTGTTACCTTCAGTCATCTTCTTTGTTTAGCTCCTTTTTTATCCTTTTGTTTTGTCTTTTGTTCAACGCCAATTCTAATGACATGACATGTGCGCACAGTTTAGGTCAAATCTCAAAAGTTAATCATAAAACCATTGGGAGATCATTGGGACACTTAACGGAAGTAAAAACAGTTTGAGATCATTTGAAGCCCGAACCATGTGGAATCGTGGGCGAATAAGACATAAAGGAAACCATAAAGGTAAGCTGGCCAAATTGACAAGGGTCGTTCATGATAATGAAAATGAGAGTGTTGCCCAACGGTGCTTTAAAAAAGACAAATGAAAAATATGTGGATATGGTTATCAAGTCTGGCACAATTAGAAGATGTTGCGAATGTTTAATTGTGTTGTTTGCACTTGGCATGTTTTGAAGATTGGAATGACGGAGGCATTTTGTTCTGCTATCTAAGCACTTTATCCTTCGTTAACCCTTTGAGCCTTATTTGTTTTCTTTCATACCCCTCATTTGGAATCATTAGCAAAGGTTAGAAACACAAACATGAAAGATAAAGGAAAAGAAAAGAAAGCAACAACAAAAAAAATAAAAAACAACAAAAGAGAAAAAGAGATAAAGAAAAATGAAAAAAAAAAGAAAGATAATAAGTGGAAAGGAAAGCGCCTCACGGCTCGGTCATAGTGTAAAAAAAATCCCCAAGCAAGAAACTGGGGCAGAAGTAGTTTTGTTGTAAATAAATGTAGTTCCGAAGGTTGTAGTTTTGAACCCAAGTTGATTTGTTTTGAGCTTTTAATATCCTTTCTTTCTAGCCTATCCAAAATCCCACATTACGATAGACCTTCTAATCAGTCTACGAAAGATGCCAAGTCAGGCAAATGAGAGAGTCCTATTGGCGAACATAACACTCTGATCCCCAGCAGAAAGGAAATATGAGAGAGTCTTAGCGGTAACACCCCAATCCCCAGCTGAAAAGTAATACAAACAAGAGAGTCTTGTTAGTGAAAACCTTCACGGGCACCTTGAGGCGACTGTAAGTTGAGAGAATAGCCAAAATGAGAGAGGCTTGATAGTGAAAACCTTCGGGCACTACAAGTCGAATAAGGGTGAGAATCAGATGGAAATCACCAGATAGAAATTGTGAAAGGCGATTAACGACGAAGGATAGGCCACATGTGCATGTCATGACCATTAGAGTTGGTATCCGCGTTCGATAGGTTTTTATTTTTTATAGTTTTTCTTGTTAGAGAATCATCCTTTTGCTTTGTATTTTATTCTGTTCCTTTTCCTTTCATCGAAAAATTCCCCATGCAGAGTCTGTTTGGTCAAAACAAGTGAGAAATGACTTCAAAATTTTCCATCAGCTTCCCAAATCAGGCAAGACGAGATCTAACTGGTACACCCAAGTGATATAAGTTAGGAAGGAACAAGTGTGAGGCCAGTATCAGGATATCCCCAGCAAGATGAGATTGACAAAACGACAGACCAGTGTCAAGAAGGATATCCCCCGCAGAAATCAAAGGTTATAGACCTCAAGGCCAAGGCCAGTGGACAAATCAAGAAAGAAAAACGCGGAGAGCGAGGGACTTAATTTGGGAAATTCATATGAGACTCAAGGGTTGTGGAAATGCCAGTTCCTGAGCTATTCCACAAAAAGAAGAGGGATATCCCTAGCAAAAAAGGTATTTTCAGCGATAGGGATGAACGAAGAAAGTGGTTTATCAGCAAAGCATTGCAAAATCTTCAAGGGAAACCAGATGTCATGGAAAAGATACAAGGTCAGATAAGAGGATAAAGTGGAAAACAACGGTGAGAAGTTTGTGAATAAGGAATCGTCAAGAAGGTCGGAAGTTATCAGCCAAGCTTCAAAATGGTCGGACAGCGTGGAGCATGGGAAAGAGAAGAAGAAAACCATCCCAGAAGGAGTATCACAACCAACGACCACGTTTTAAACTGACCAAGCTTTTCTTTGATGTGAAATAGGGACGGGAAATGTCATTGATGGCAAAGAGGCATGATACAAGGAAGATTATAAAACTGGGGCAGAAAAATTTTCTTTTATTTTTTGAAAATTTTCCTGAAGTCAGGTACCCACTTTAGGAAGAAGGAAGTTGTATCCCCAGCGGACAGAACAAAAGGATGAAACTTGTGTTCAGAAAAGCAAAAAGCCAGTGTCATCCCCAGCAGTTTTCAAAAGAATAAAGCACCGGTTTTGAAGGAATGAAAATTCCCCGGCAGTGTCATCTCCAACAGCTCTCAGAGGAACGAAACACAAGTTTTGAAGGAGGAAGATAACATAGTTTTGAAAAAAAAAAAAAGATTCCCCCAGCAGCGTTATCCTTAACAGCGTTATCCCCAATTGATAACATTTTTATCCCCAGCAATGTTGAGAGAAAATAAAAGTTTTGAAGGAAGTAGTTTTTAGAAAAAAAAAAGGAAGAAAGGAGATTCCCCCAGAAGTATTATCTCCAGCAGGTAAGTAAATAATTCCCCACCAGTCTTATCCCCAGCAGTTTCGAGGGAAGACAACACGAGTTTTTTAAGGGAAATAGTTCTAAAAGAAGGTATTTCAAGTAGAAGGAAATGGTTTAGGAGGCAAAGGGGGACAACAGTAATAGAATGCAGATGAAGTTATGAAGTCAGGAGCCCGCCTGAAGAGAGGAATGGCGATTTATTTTCAAAGTTGTTGTTGAAGTCAGGAGCCCGCCTGAAGAGAGGAATGGCGATTTATTTTCAAAGTTGTTGAAGTCAGGAGCCCTACTGAAGAGAGGAATGGCGTTTTATTTTCCAAGTTATTGTTGAAGTCAGGAGCCCGCTTGAAGAGAGGAATGGCGTGTTATATTCAAAGTTGTTGGTTGAAGTCAGGAGCCCGCCTGAAGAGAGGAATGGCGTTTTATTTTCTAAGTTGTTGGTTGAAGTCAGGAGCCCGCCTAAAGAGAGGAATGTCGTTTTATTTTCCAAAGTTGTTGTTGAAGTCAGGAGCCCGCCTGAAGATAGGAATGGCGTTTTATTTTCAAAGTTATTGTTGAAGTCAGGAGCCCGCCTGAAGAGAGGAATGGCGTGTTATTTCCAAAGTTGTTGGTTGAAGTCAGGAGCCCGCCTGAAGAGAGGAATGGCATTTTATTTTCTAAGTTGTTGGTTGAAGTCAGGAGCCCGCCTGAAGAGAGGAATGGCGTTTTATTTTCTATGTTGTTGGTTGAAGTCAGATGCCCGCCTGAAAAACAGAATGGCATTTTATTTTCTAAGTTGTTGGTTGAAGTCAGGAGACCGCCTGAAGAGAGGAATGGTGTTTTATTTCCAAGTTATTGTTGAAGTCAGGAGCCCGCCTGAAGAGAATAATGGCATTTTATTTTCCAAGTTATTGTTGAAGTCAGGAGCCCGCCTGAAGAGAGGAATGGCGTGTTATTTTCAAAGTTGTTGGTTGAAGTCAGGAACCCGCCTAAAGAGAGGAATGGCGTTTTATTTTCTAAGTTGTTGGTTGACGTTAGGAGCCCGCCTAAAGAGAGGAATGGCGTTTTATTTTCTAAAGTTGTTGTTGAAGTCAGGAGCCCGCCTGAAGAGAGGAATGGCATTTATTTTCCAAGTTATTGTTGAAGTCAGGAGCCCGCCTGAAGAGAGGAATGGAGTTTTATTTTATAAGTTGTTGGTTAAAGTCAGGAGCTCGTCTGAAGAGAGGAATGGAATTTTATTTTCCAAGTTATTGTTGAAGTCAGGAGCCCGCCTGAAGAGAGGAATGGCATTTTATTTTCCAAGTTATTGTTGAAGTCAGGAGCCCGCCTGAAGAAAAGAATGGCATTTTATTTTCCAAATTATTGTTGAAGTCAGGATCCCGCCTGAAGAGAGGAATGGCGTGTTATTTTCAAAGTTGTTGGTTGAAGTCAGGAGCCCGTCTGAAGAGAGGAATGGCGTTTTATTTTCTAAGTTGTTGGTTGAAGTTAGGAGCCCGCCTAAAGAGAGGAATGGCATTTTATTTTCCAAAGTTGTTGTCGAAATCAGGAGCCCGCCTGAAGGGAGGAATGGCGTTTTATTTTCCAAGTTATTGTTGAAGTCAGGAGCCCGCCTGAAGAGAGGAATGGAGTTTTATTTTCTAAGTTGTTGGTTAAAGTCAGGAGCCTGCCTAAAGAGAGGAATGGCATTTTATTTTTCAAGTTATTGTTGAAGTCAGGAGCCCGCCTGAAGAGAGGAATGGCGTGTTATTTTCAAAGTTTTTGGTTAAAGTCAGGAGCCCGCCTGAAGAGAGGAATGGCATTTTATTTTCTAAGTTGTTGGTTGAAGTCAGGAGCCTGCCTGAAGAGAGGAATGGCATGTTATTTTCAAAGTTGTTGGTTGAAGTCAGGATCCCGCCTGAAGAGAGGAATGGCGTTTTATTTTCTAAGTTCTTGGTTGAAGTCAGGAGCCCGCCTGAAGAGAGGAATGGCGTTTTATTTTCTAAGTTGTTGGTTGAAGTCAGGTGCCCGCCGGAAAAACAGAATGGCATTTTATTTTCTAAGTTGTCAGTTGAATTCAGGAGCCCGCCTGAAGAGAGGAATGTCATTTTATTTTCCAAGTTGTTGTTGAAGTTAGGAGCCCGCCTGAAGAGAGGAATGGCGTGTTATTTTCAAAGTTGTTGGTTGAAGTCAGGAGCCCGCCTGAAGAGAGGAATGGCGTGTTATTTTCTAAGTTGTTGGTTGAAGTCAGGAGCCCACCTGAAGAGAGGAATGGAGTTTTATTTTCTAAGTTGTTGGTTGAAGTTAGGAGCCCGCCTGAAGAGAGGAATGGCGTGTTATTTTCAAAGTTGTTGGTTGAAGTCAGGATCCCGCCTGAAGAGAGGAATGGCATTTTATTTTCTAAGTTGTTGGTTGAAGTCTGGTGCTCGCCTGAAGAGAGGAATGGTGTTTTATTTTCTAATTTATTTGTTGAAGTCAGGTGCCCGCCTGAAAAATCGAATGGCATTTTATTTTCTAATTTGTTGGTTGAATTCAGGAGCCCGCCTGAAGAGAGGAATGGCGTTTTATTTTCCAAGTTGTTCTTGAAGTCAGGAGCCTGCCTGAAGAGAGGAATGGCATGTTATTTTCAAAGTTGTTGGTGGAAGTCAGGAGCCCGCCTGAAGAGAGGAATGGCATTTTATTTTCTAAGTTGTTGGTTGAAGTCAGGAGCCTGCCTGAAGAGAGGAATGGCGTGTTATTTTCAAAGTTGTTGGTTGAAGTCAGGAGCCCGCCTGAAGAGAGGAATGGCGTTTTATTTTCTAAGTTGTTGGTTGAAGTCAGGAGCCCGCCTGAAAAGAGGAATGGTGTTTTATTTTCTTAAGTTGTTGTCGAGGTCAGGAGCCCGCCTGAAGAGAGGAATGGCATTTTATTTTCTAAGTTGTTGGTTGAAGTCAGGAGCCCGCCTGAAGAGAGGAATGACGTTTTATTTTCTAAGTTGTTGTTAAGGTCAGGAGCCCGTCTGAAGAGAGGAATGGCGTTTTATTTTCTAAGTTGTTGGTTGAGGTCGGGAGCCCGCCCGTATAACAGAGGAATACATTTCAATCTTTACATTTCAAGTCTTGAAGTCAGTAACCCGCCGGCAGAGCGGAAGGTTACAACAGAAACCCCCAGCATAAATTCAAATTCAGAAATCAGAGGGAAGGCAACAGTGGCCGGAAGAAGGCAGTTAAAGCTTCGAAGGAAAAATAATTCGAAGCTCACAAGAAGGAAATAAGCAGTTCGAGTTCAGCAATCAAGAGAAGAATACGAGTCAAGTCAAAAATAAAGAAACATCAGAGGAAACACAAGAGCAAGCAAGGCAACAAGAGTCACAGGAAGAGCAAGTTGAAGATCTGGATAAGATTTTGTAATTCGTAGACTAGTTTAGTCTAGCTTCTTATTTTCTTTTTATCATGGTGTAATAAGGAGGTCGGTAAGCAGTAGCAGCAGCAGCAACAGCAGTAACAGCAAAATCACAGTTCCATGGTAGTCCCAGCTACCAAAACTTCCCGAACTACATTGACCTGATTCCCTTTTAGCCAGGGATATGTAGGAAACCTTTGAAACAGGTTCGGTCAAATCTATCAAAAAAAATGCTTCACACGGAGTACTCAAACGGGCAAAAATCGCTTGTATCCACTCACTTTGTCTTTGCACGAAAACTCTTCGTGTTTACAGGCAAAGAGGGGCAGCTGTGAGCATGTGATTTTTGCCCCATACGAACTACTCCCAAAGAAATCAAAACAAAAATTGTCTGTTTTATTGTGTGCATTTTTGTGAATTTTTCGTGATATTTTGCGTTTGTGTGTGCATGTTTATTTGTTTAAATTAATGAAAATACAAAAATATATCGCATTTGTATTTAGGATTTAATTCTACAATTAGGAGTAATTAATTTTGTTTTACAAAATGAAAAATCAAAAAAATAATGTACTTTGCATTTTTTTTTAAACATGTAAGGTCTAGTTGTGTGATTTTATTTTAAATTGGTACTTAATGATGTGTGATAATTATTATTTAGAGTTAATTAGTGTTTTAAGATAATTTTGGTTTTATAATTTAATCTAGGATTTTGGTTTTAAATTAGGAATTAAAAAGGAAACAAAAGAAAAGAAGAAAAATGGAAAAAAGAAGAGAAATCGGACTGGGCCGTCCAAATTAAATAAAATCTCAGGCACAATTCAACACGCCTCACCCGGTCCAATTTGATCTGTCTCCAAGACCATCCAAACGATGTCATTTTGATGTGCGAAATCTGAACCATTGATCGCCCAAGATCGAACGGTCCAACCTGCCCCCAGATTAGCCGAAACGACGCCGTATCAGGCCAATTGATCCAAGCCATTCATTTCATTTTATCCAACGGCCGCAAATCACCCCCATGCCCCGACCCATTCCCATCTAAAGCCCAATTCGGTCTCAAGGAAAATGGAACGACATCGTTTCACTTAAGTGAGCGATCCAGGCCGTTGATCTCAGTTGATCAAACGGCCAAGATGAATTCTTTCCCCCCGTATATAAACGTATAACGCACCCCAACCCCCAACCCCCTTAAAGCCAAACCCCACCCTCCATCGTCTCTAACAGCTCAGAGATGAGCTCGTCTCCAGCCACCTTCACCCACCGTGCTCCGCCCACCGAAAATCGCCTCACGACGATTCCAGTGGTCCAATGACCCCCAAATTTACACCACCTCTTCACCTCAACCTCCCCATCTCCATGCCACCCTCAGCTTCCCACGAATTCTAGCCCAACCCTTCGAATATTCGAAAAAAACAAACGACTTTTCTGGCATCACCTCCGATGGCCACCAAGTTAACACCCTAGCCTCACCTCCACCTCCTCATACCAAATACCCAAGCACCTTCCTTCGAATTATCCCAGAGCCTCTCGAATATCGAATCAAAGCTAAGAACCCTAGCGCCGCCCTAAAAATCCCCGGTGGCGGCGCCACTTCCAAACGGTCCCAAAGTTACACCCCTGAACCACCAAGCTGTCCCCATCCCAAATCCCATAATGCTTTCACTCGAATCAAGCTGGAACTTGTCGAATTGAACAAACCTTAGGAGAACCAGAACCTGTGAATCGATCCAAAAGGAAAAAATTGAGGTCGTGGCCGACCTTAGTCGTGTGTTCCCAGTCGAGAACACTCGATTAAGGTCCGTTTCGGCTTCAAACATAAGTGGAAGTTCGACCAAAACGAATGGGAGCTTGGTCTAAGATTCTGAGGTATTTTCTACTCTTTTCTTTTTATTTTTGTTGTTGTAAGTATTTATCGGATTGAGTCTCGTTGTAATTCATCATTTTGTCCATTAATTCTTCCTCCTCTTTCGGACCTTTTTCTTGTCCAGTTTTCCTCTGTTGATTAGCATGTTTGAAGTTTAGTTGTGCCCTTTGAATTAGTTAATGTTAGTTATTTTATGTATGTAAGGCCCCGGAAATTTTTTTTCGAGTAATTTAAGATTTCGTCGTGCCAAGGTAGGCTAAATTATTTTAATTTGTGTGCAAATAAGGATTTATGATATTATGGATATCAATTGGATATGGTAATAAGTGTATAAGTCTTATTATAAGTGATTTGGGGTCTAAGGAGAGGCCTAAGTCTAAACCAAGCTGGAAAATTGCATATTAGACGAAATCTGTAAATGAGTGCGCACAAGACCTCACTTTGAACGATCATATCTCCAGTTATATAAGGATTTGTGTGAGTAACATCCTATCAAATTAAATCCCTTTGAGTCTAGTTTCCAACGCAACAAACCGTTCACTATTTGGAGGTATATACAGAAAGTTATGACCATTTTACTGGACAGGTGTCACTCGCGCGAACTTTGAAAGTTCAGGCGTTTTGCTGAGTATTCTGCCTCCGACGCGCGAACAACGCGCGAACTATGCGAAAGTTCGCGCGCCTTGAAGGTTTTAATACCCCAAGACCGTTCTAGAGGGTTGCAAAGCCATTTTTGGAGCAAGGGCTTGCTCTCTCAAGGGGATTTTGTCCCGAACTTCATCCCTATGATCCAAAGTAAGATTGTTGGAGTATTTTGAGTTGATTACAACTCTTAAACACTTATATTAACAAGGATTAATCTTGAAAATCCTTAAAATTTCATTCAAATCCTCGAATTTATCAAGAACATCACAAGTGGGGATTCTCAAGATTCTTACTACAAGAGGTATGTCTATCATCTCTAACTACTCTATGGTGATTATTTATGTACGATATACACATTAGAACTCATGGGATGATGATAGAAATCCATAAGTGCGTAACCTAGGTTGTGTTGGTTGTAGAGATTGTGAAATGAGTTAATTAAGAAGGTTGATGGTTGGGTATGAATGAACGGTCATATATATATGTTGTTGGAAGTTATAAATTGGTTAGGGATAATGGTAGGGTGAATTGTTTGTTAATGGTGATAGTTGGATGAACCAACACTATAGTTATGAGGTGTAAAGATCTATACTTACAAGGTGTTTGATAATATGGCTAAATGGCATAAGTTATGGAATTTGTTACTAATATTGGTCATATTGAATTTTGTATTGTAGATTGATGTTGCTTAAGTGTATTGGAACATTGTAGTATCATTAAGGGGGAAATCCCAGGTATGTATAGCTAACTTTAACCTTTGTAAAGTCAACTTGTTTGGAGTACGAGAAATTGGTACGTGTTATTTATGTGAACTATTTGTGAATTTTGGTTGCTTCACGGGTGTTAAGGCAAGATGGCCTATTTCATGAATTCTTATGATTAATATGTCTTGAACGTTATTGGTTAAGTTTTACCAATATAATGGTGTAAGTAATTGGCAATAAACCAAATGTGGCTGTGAAAGTGTTATGTGGTAAGAGTTGAGAAACAAATGATGGAAGGAAATCATAAATGATGCAATTGGAACAATTGTAGTAATAACATATTTGGCTTGTTGTGGGAAATTATTATGGTGACTTAAATTGCATATGAGTTGTTGAATATGATGGAAATGGCATTGATAGCTACAGAAATTCTTGTGAATTGTGACTTGTTCGGTGGGATCGGGTTGCGTGCCGCAACACGAAGTAATAAGGTGTGGGTTGTGGTTATAAGGGTGGCCGAGGTAATAAGGATGAAAAAGTGATCGAAATCACTATTGAAATGAAATTATGAACAAGATTGTGAAATCATCAGGGGAAAAGTGATCGAAATCACTATTGAAATAAAATTATGAAAAATATTGTTAAATCATTGATGTGAAAATGTTGAAGGTGAAAAAGGAGAGATTGTAAACTTGTTTGGCTTGATTGTACCTTTCATGTGTATTTGATTGTTGATTCTATTATTGTTTGTTATCTATGTATTGATTGATATTACTTGGGGTAAAGTTTGTTCATACATACCAGTACAATTCAAATGTACTGACATCCCTTTTGTCGGGGGCGCTACATTCGTGTTATGATTGTAGGTGGATCTATAGCAGGTACTCCAATCAACTTAGAGTAGCACTCCTCTCCATCCCATAAGTTGTATTGGTGAGCCCCACTTCCTCTTGGGGTCATGTGTGGTTCATGCCACCTTCTTTTGAGTTATTGTGTATTGTAAGGTATAGACGGGGCCTTGTCGCCGGCAAGTATTGGTTGAGTTCCAAGTATTCATAGAGGCTCCGTAGATACAATGTGGGTGGTGTATAAAAGTATTTTGGGTAGTAATGGTACGGTTCAGAATCGTGGTCCACGTTGGTAAATATTGTATGTATTTTTGCAAGTACTTGGTATCAAATGTTGAAAATGATAAAAAAAAAAATAGAAATGAACTCAAGTTGTAAGTTTTTGCTTAAGTCTTAAATTGCTATTTCAAAAGAATTATGTATATTGGAATCACGTGTTAACGCGTGTGGTAGGAAAGGCAAATTCCAGGTCCGCTTGACTGGGGTCCTCCGGTTGAGCGCCGGTCGTGTCCCTAGGTTTTGGGGCGTGACAAACTTGGTATCAGAGCCTAAGGTTTTAAAGTGTCCTAGGATGTCTTGGAGCCGTGTCTAGTAGAGTCCTTCTTATTGGTGTGTTGTCGACCACATCTATAAGTTGAAGGCTACATGGACATTTAGGAATATTACCCTTCTTCAAGACTCCAAATCGTGCGATAAAGCTTGACTATAAGATTGTTTTCTAACTCGTCCGTTGAGATTCAAGGTAAGTTTAAATGCTCTTTCGTTTATTTCAAGTAATGTTGTCATATGCCATGACCAATGGGGAAAGACATGGATATTAAGGAGATGGCACATGTATCTTGTTGAGCAAATGATATGGATATATAGTATAAGTACGTAGTACCATAAGTATACATTATTTGAGAAAAGTATTAAAAGTGATTACCCGCCCAAAGAAGCATTGATTTGATAAATGAGACGTAAGCTTGAATAACACACGTGGATAGTGCGAGAAGTATATAAATGATCCTGAGCTGTGAAAGAATATTGGTTATATAAGCACGTGATATAT